>WWET01006244.1:47325-65322 GCA_011038615.1 Limnodynastes dumerilii
GATCTTTTCGCAATCGCATCTCTGAATCAGCCCCATAGTGTATTTCTCTGCAGCAAAGCACATTTCCATTGTTATTAAAACATTATTTCATAGTTATTTTTTTCTGTGGGTTATTTAGACTGAAGATCTTACTGTTATTAAGGTAGAAGAAGTAGAGGGAGATGAGAAGTGTGGGAGGAATGATCAGCTGTGCAAGGAGGAGGGAACCTCTACAGGTATCAGCCCAGGTGAGTAATAGACACTCGTTAGAGATATTCAGTTTTTTGCTTTTTATTCTACACTCTCCTCTGTAACTACAAACTAATGAGTAAAAAATATCTGCCCTGAAGGGGAGTCAGAACCCCTCAGCCCCTATTACTGTTCTCTTCTTTCTAACATCACATCAATGTGTTACAGCCAAGAGATCTGACCAGTGTCCTCCACACATCATATCATTGTGTTACCAGCCAAGAGATCTGACCAGTGTCCCCCTCACATTATATCATCGTGTTACCAGCCAAAAGATCTGACCAGTGTCCTCCTCACATCATATCTATCACAGTCTTGGAAAAGTCAGGATTGGTCGGAGAGAGGATGGACACGGAGCGCTGAAGATGAAACTGGGAGGCCTCAAGTAATGTCTGTGCATAAGGACCCGCACGGTTCAGGATAGCTCCCTAGGGCTGGATCGGACTGGATTCAGCTGGACTGGATTCGACTGGACAGCTGGACTGGACTGGATTTAGCTGGACAGGACCCAGCTAGACTGGACTGGATTCAGCTGGACTCAGCTGGACTGGACTTTATACAGCTGGACTGGACTGGATACTGGACACCATAGACTTGGAGAAGACAGGACTGCAATAATGCAGCAAGCTTGGGAATACAGCAGGCTCAAGTGATTCCAGTAGAACCAGGCATCTTCAGTGACGAAGTAGTTCTGGCACTGAGGGATCAGTGCCTGGGGTTTAAATAGCCCGCTCCTGCTCCGGATTGGCCAGCCTGTACATGTGATCCCCTGGCCTGTGTTCCGATTGGAAGAAGAAGATCGTGTGGTGCGTAGCAAGGTGGCAGCGCCCAGCACCCACGAGGACAGCGGAGCCCGGCTGGAGGAAAAGCCGCCGGAGAAGCCCGCAGCTACTTAGGAGAACGGCGGGCACAGACCGGGAGAGCAGCCGCCAGATGACCCCTTATCTGGTAAGTGCAGCGGCATCTGCCACCAGATGTGACAATATTATTGTGTTACCAGCCAAGAGATCTGACCAGTGTCCTCCTCACATCATATCATTGTGTTACCAGCCAAGATATCTGACCAGTGTCGTCTTCACATCATATTGTGTTACCAGCCAAGAGATCTGACCAGTGTCCTCACATCATATCATTGTGTTACCAGCCAAAAGATCTAACCAGTGACCTCCTCACATCATATTATTGTGTCACCAGCCAAGAGATCTGACCAGTGTCCTCCTCACATCATATTATTGTGTGTTACCAGCCAAAAGATCTGACCAGTGTCCTCCACACATCATATTGTGTTACCAGTCAAGAGATCTGACCAGTTTCCTTATATCATATCATTGTGCTACCAGCCAAAAGATCTGACCAGTGTCCTCCTCATATCTTATTATTGTATGTTACCAGTCAAGAGATCTAACCAGTATCCTCTTCACATCATATCATTGTGTTACCAGTCAATAGATCTGACCAGTGTCCTCCTCACATCATATCATTGTGTTACCAGCCAAGAGATCTGACCAGTGTTCTCCACACATCATATTGTGTTACCATCCAAGAGATCTGACCAGTGTCCTCACATCATATCAATGTGTTACCAGCCAAGAGATCTGACCAGTGTCCTCCTCAAATCATATCATTGTGTTACCAGCCAAGAGATCTGACCGGTGTCCTCCACACACCATATTATTGTGTTACCAGTCAAGAGATCTGACCAGTGTCCTTCTGACATCATATCATTGTGTGAGCAGTAAAGAGATCTGACCAGTGTCCTCACATCATATCATTGTGTTACCAGCCAAAAGATCTGACCAGTGTCCTCCTCACATTTTCTCTCGTGTTCTGATATACTGTTACTGGGGCTTCAATCTGATCTTTATGCACAAACTCTTGATTACTTTGAAGAGACCCCATGTTACAGACCATCCTCCCTTTTAACACTACATGACCCATGTTCCCTTACTCATTGTCTTCTCTGAGAACTACCACATGACATGGCCAATAACTGTTCAATATCTTATATGGCACTATATGTCTCTGTTAGCCGTTTTCTCTTACTCTTGCAGGTTAGAGCTCTTTTACCAGCAGGCACACTACTGTCTGCTTCTTATATGTCGGAATGATGTACCTGTGATTGTGTTGTTAGCCCATTGTCACTTCTTTCAGGCGTCTCTCTTGTACAGTATTTGCCGCTGCTGTAATCCCTTTTTTTTACACGATACAGCTGATGACTTGTTTGTGGCTTTGTCAGAGGCAATAGCTTTCCAATAAAGAATATTTGTTTATCGGAATGGGTATACACTGAACGATCTCAACAAGGTCCCCATTCCCAATGCCGCTGCAGGACAGTGATGCTTAGGGTTAGACTGCATAGAGAAGAGGTTTAAGGTTAGGCTGAGGGATGAGGATGGTTAAGGTTAAGGACGTCCTATTCCTTAAAAGACCAGGGATAAAAAGTGTAAAATGGAGTCAGTATTTAGCACTACGTTACAAGAGTAGTAACCTAATATACCTGCGCTGAGGAAGATGTGTGCATCAGAATATTAGACTTATAAGGAACATCCTGTTCAAAAAACAGGGAGAAAAAGTGTAAAATGGAGTCAATATTTAGCACTACCCAAACAGTTTGTGTTGTTTGGTTAGCGCTAAATATTGACTCTATTATGCACTTTTCATAGTGTGATGTTTGGTTAGTTATGTGCAATCTTTTAAGGATACAATATGCTGGTGATGTAGAGTTGGGGTTGTGCATTGTATAGCACTGGAAGCACTGTACTTAATGTTTGCCAATTGCCAAGCAATGGGATTGTGTTACATGTTCTGATAACTTTTTACCCTCCCATTTAACAAGTCTCATTTCCTTGTCAAATTTTGAATAACGCTTTCACGTATTAACAAGTACCTTGTGATTATTTGTGACTGCTGCTTATCCATTCTTCATCCAAAACCTAAAAGTACTCATGAATGGCTTGATCCACAACAGTGCTCTCTTGCTTTGTTACGGCGGCCGTATGTGTAGCCGTTTAGCCGATCTGCGCATGCGTCGGGCATTCTGTGCTTGTGTCTAGTTTAATCATGCTTTAACACAGTAGTATGAGAGGCTGTCATATAGAATAAAATAAAGCTAATTACTCTAACCACCTAGTATTATATTGACAAAATATCTGTTTGCACAGGTATTGCATTTAACCTCTTATTGTTATAAAGCAGTATAATTTTCAGAAATGTGTATTGCTATATTTTATTTTATGCCTCAGCAGATGGATCCAGCATTGTCTATAGCTCCAGATAACTTCTTTTCTGTTTTTCAGATTGCAAAATAGAAGACTTTGAAACTTCACAAGAGTCTCCAGGAAGAAACTTTTCAACCCCAATTATACATCAAGAACATTGTGTTTCAGATGTGTTGCTGACTACTTCTAAACTTGCTGAGTGTTATAGTCTGTATCATACAGATGCAAATAATGTTCTCAGCTCTGATTTAGTGAATTTACATCTTACCACACCTCAGAGAGCCCACATGGGAAATAATGTATTTCCATGTTTGGAATGTGGAAAATGTTTTACAGAGAAATGCATTTTTATTGCATATCAGAGTACTCATCATTCTCAAAAACCATTTCCATGTTCTGAGTGTGGGAAATGTTTTACAGATAAATCAGCTCTTGTTACACATCTAAGAATTCACACAGAGGAGAAATCATATTCATGTTCTGAATGTGGAAAATATTTTGCACGTAAATTAGCTCTTGATAACCATTACAGAGTTCATACAGGTGAGAAGCCATTTTCATGTTCTGAATGTGGTAAATGTTTTACAAGTAAATCAAATCTTACTAAACATCAGAGAGTTCACACTTGTGAGAAGCCATATTCATGTACTGAATGTGGTAAATGTTTTACTGACAAATCAAACCTAACTGTACATCAGAGAGTTCACACATGTGAGAAGCCATATTCATGTTCTGAGTGTGAGAAATGTTTTACAGAGAAATCAAGTCTAATTAAACATCAAAGAGTTCACACATATGAGAAACCATATCCATGTTCTGAGTGTGAGAAATGTTTTACAGAGAAATCAAGTCTAATTATACATCAGAGAGTTCACACAGGTGAGAAGCCATATTCATGTTCTGAGTGTAAGAAATGTTTTACGGATAAATCAAGTCTAATTATACATCAGAGAGTTCACACAGGTGAGAAGCCATATTCATGTTCTGAGTGTGAGAAATGTTTTACAGATAAATCAAGTCTAATTTTACATCAGAGAGTTCACACATGTGAGAAACCATATCCATGTTCTGAGTGTGGAAAACGTTTTATACAGAAATCAGATCTTAGGAAACATCAGAGAGTTCACACAGGTGAGAAGCCATATTCATGTTCTGAGTGTAAGAAATGTTTTACGCAGAAAGCACATCTTACTAAACATCAGAGAGTTCACACAGGTGAAAAGCCCTTTTCATGTTCTGAGTGTGGAAAATGTTTTAGACTGAAATCAATTCTAATTGTACATCAGAGAATTCACACAGGTGAAAAACCATTTTCATGTTCTGTATGTAGAAAATGTTTTACACAGAAATCAATTCTAATTGCACATCAGAGAATTCACACCTGTGAGAAACCATTTTCATGTTCTGTGTGTGGAAAATGTTTTACACAGAAATCAAGTCTAATTGTACATCAGAGAGTTCACAGGTGAGAAGCCATATTCGTGTTCTGAGTGTAGGAAATGTTTTGCAAAGAAATCAGCTTTTACGAAACATCAGAGAACTCACATAGGAAAATAATTTCCATGAGCTAAGAGAATTGTACAAAGTGCAGAATCTTAATTGTGTTTAAAATGATAAACGGAAGATAAATAATATTTTATAGTATTCTTTTATGGTTTTCGAGATGAGTAGTGTGTATTTAAAATAATTAAAGTTATAGTATTAAGATATTTTGTTAACATTCATATGATGAATTACAAATATGACTGTCCAGCTGTGGTTTGTATATATTGCTTCTGATGCTGCCTTATAGAAAAAAGATTTCATTGCTACTTGTAACATTTGTGGTGGAACTATGGTCCATTGGATTCACAGAATAAAAGGCAACATTCAATAATACAGCTCATACAATAATCCAATAAATGTAAGTATGTATTAAAATTATTACTACTTAAGTAGAATTCAAGCAAATATAATGAGCTTCCAGTAATATTTAGTGAATTAGGACTGTTACTGAGAGCCCCATCTTGTCAGCGGTCTGGATTTAAGAGAAGATGTCTGTGAGCATCCAATGCTGTCTCAGGATCCCATTGGTGAGGTTTAAACACAGCTGTCTATCTTTTGTACACACTCCACTAACATTTGCTTTCTGGGAACATTATATATTTTAGCCTAAAACTTTGCTCCAAGACAAACGCAACTAAATAATGCTGACATTTTGAAAGACTTTGCCTTCAGACAGACATCCAGCCAATTTAGCATAAACATTTAAAGACACAATATAGCTTAAAGTGATGAATAAGGACGAATTAGGTAAGAGTTCTGCACTATCGCATAAACAAAACCAGGCTGACATATCTTACAGTTTGTAAGTAAATGCTTAATCAGATAAAGCTGATTTTAATAAAATACCTGTACATGCAATAAAGATTAAAGTGAAACAGACCTAATAAAGGTCTTTAAAAAGCCTTCTTCATGTATAGTTGTAAAGAACATGGCAGTTTTGTAGGAATTTCCTACTTTGTGTTGTCATACTTTTGTTGCTGCAGACAAAAAAGTTTAAGCTCAGGACATAATGATAAAGGGGACTAAAGTTCCTCCATTTGAATTACTGATAGAGCAGCACATTTTGTGTCCTCATCATGAATTGCTGCTACACACAGCAGGGACCACACATTTGGGCCTAACAATTCTCTAAGTGTTGTTGAGTTTTTTATTTATTCATCTATGAATATAGGAAAAATATATGTCCTCAGTATTGTTGAAAACAGATTGCCTATTGTTCCTTATTTTGGGTTGCCAATTCAATAGTAGTATTTTAGAAATACAAGCACCTGAAAGTTGATTTGGGTAAGCATGCCACGAGGAATTCTTACCCATTCATTTGTAGGATATTGCCGCTGCAGACCAGCACCGGACCAGAGGTACTTGGGTCAGGGAGTTTTAGGGTTAGGCAGCAGGGAGGGGAGTCTTAGGATCAGCCTACGGGTAGGAAAAATTAGGGTCAGGCTGTGGGGAGATGAGAGTTAGAGTAATGTAAAGGGTTAGGGTAAAAATTACAAGAAGGCATGCATATTTACCTTTTACAGATCCGTGTTGGCCTTCTCCAATGCAGAAGCAATTGATTTCCCAGACACTTTGGTGTACCCAGCTAGAAAATGTCCCTTTCGGAAAAGCGCCGTTTGAGGCGGCGACCTGCATTCCCTTACATTAAGAGATAATGACCTAACTGCAGTAATAAAAACTTTTACACCTGATTCAGAGTATAAAGTGAAAATGAAAATAATAGATGAAAGTTACTCCTGGGCAAAAGCATGTTGATTTCAAGAGAGTCAAATTTCATCTGTTGCTAAGTGTTATAGTTGAAAGGTGATGTTTTCCAGCCCAAGTCTAAATAACAATTACAAACTTCATATTTATCTATTATTCAATACCTTAGTATAGCATCATTTACTTCCAAGAGCGATATGGGAAATATACTCACAGACAGCTTCAGACAGACATCCAGCCAATTTAGCATAAACATTTAAAGACACAATATAGCTTAAAGTGATGAATAAGGACGAATTAGGTAAGAGTTCTGTACTATTGCATAAACAAATCCAGGCTGACGTATCTTGCAGTTTAGAAGTGAATGCTTAATCAGATAAAGCTGATTTTAATAAAACACTTGTACATGCAATAAAGCTTAAAGTGATACGGACATAATAAAGGCCTAATAAAGACATAATAAAAGCCTTCTTTATGTAGATAGTTGTAAAAAACATGGCAGTTTGGTAGGAATTTCCTACTTTGTGTTGTCATACTTTTGATGCAATTTCATTGTTTCTTGAAACCTTTCTCCCTGGTTTTATGCCATTAATAAAACTTTCTTTGTTCCTGACAACTGCCTCCAGTGTTTTAACGAACTAAAACCCACTAGAAGATGGCTAAAAAACTAAATTAAAAGTTTCAAGTCCACTTTCAGGAGCTACAAAAATGCAAATTGAGGCAGCAAAATATGTAGCAGCCTAAATAGAGCAAGTCTCCAATCTGAAATCTTCCAACAAAGAAGTGGACATGAAGATACTTGGAACCAGTGCTTTTTTTTGTGTTTTTTTTTGTTTTGTTTTTTTAAGAAAAAAGGTGCCGGAACTCACATCAACTTACGCATCACCACACAACCAATCACAAGCCAAGCAGAGCCACAAGCCGAGTGATGCCATCACAACCAGCGCAGATAAAGTACGCATGCATTGGACTTGACACACAAGCAGCCGCATGCACTGTTTTATTGCTTTCGCCGCAGAAACTTTTAAAACTTGGAAAATCCAGAACTCCATTCCAGTGCGTTTTATGACAAAAAAGTACTGCTTGGATCTAATGTGAATGTAACTGTCTCTTTCCTTCTCGTACCAAACTTGATAGTAAAGACCAGTGGTCGAAGTGGAAATTTAGAAGTGATGGTATGAAATTATAGCGATAATAGAAGTGAATGAAGATTTATAGCTTTTCTATTAAATCAGTGAGAGAAGTGTATATATACTATACGGTATAGTATACCCCCTCACTTCGAGTCCTGGTAAAGACTATACTGATAACATAACTGCATTTTTCCTTCTAACCATTAAAGAGATAAAACTGCCAATCTTAAAGTCTTCCTAAGTATTTTCCTTGGGATGGACCCCTGGCGTATTTTACACCCCCATGCCCGTAACTACACCCTTTTTTCTCACCCCAGAAACTCATACTCTAGAATCGACTGTTTCCTAATTACACATGGGTCTCTCCACCTTGTCTCCACTGCAAATATAGGAAATATCACATGGTCTGATCATGCTCCAATCACTATTAGCTTGTCTATCCCAGACTCCCAACCTAGAGCTTGGTCATGGCGCCTTAACGAGTCACTACTGCAAGGCCCATACTATAGAATTCGAATTGAATTGGCAATTTCAGACTACTGGGAATTTAATGACATAGCTGACACTCCCAAGGTAACTGTATGGGAAGCTCACAAATGTGTTATCTGAGGTACCTGCATTAAGTTGGGGACCTACCTTAAAAAACAAAAGGAAGCACAAAAAGCTGCCCTCCTCAAAATACGGGATCTGGAATTGGCACACAAGACTTACCTTGACAAAAAGGCTGTCAATTAACTTTCAAATTCCTGTGCATCATTAGCTACTTTATGTAATGACACATACAAGTTCTCTCTCCGCCACTGCAAACATCACTACTTCCAATTGCCAATAGATCCGACAGGTTGTTAGCGCGAGCACTGTGTAAATAGCGGGGCCAGGGATTTATCCCCAAAAATTAAAGACCAAAACGGTATTCTCCATCATGATAGCCCCGCTATAGCCAAGACTTTTAAAGATTACTATCAATCCCTTTATAATCTCCCCTCACCTTCCTCCCTGGATGAGGTTGCGGCTCAACAACGGGAAGTGTCAGACTACCTTAAAAAATGCTCATACCCTACCCTCTCCTCAGATGTTTGCTCAGCCCTCGAGTCCCCTTTCACTTTAACAGAATTAGAATATACAATTAAGTCTACTCCCAATGGGAAAAACCCAGGACCAGACGGCTTTACCATTACTTACTATAAACAGATGAAATATAAATTAGCTCTCAGACTCTTCAATGCCTTTAACAGCATCAAACCAAATTCTTCAGCCAATCCCTAAAAGCTGATATCTTGGTTATTCCAAAAGAATATAAAGACCCCACCCACTGCGCTAGTTATAGACTAATTTCTCTCTTAAATGTAGATTTAAAGTTGTTTACAAAAATCCTATCTATTCAGTTGAAAATATACCTCCCATTTGTCCTGGGCCGAGAGCCACGGGACAGCACCACCAAAACTATTAACATCCTCCATCATCTCTCTCAATCAGCTACTCCTGCCCTATTACTCTCGGTGTTTTCTTAAGGGTGTCCTTAACCTAAAACTGGGGCCCATGTGCACCGAACGCATTTTAGCTACTCCTTCTGCTAGAGTTCGCATCAACGGTTCCCTCTCTGAGGCATTCCATATTTCTAACGGTACTCAACAGGGCTGCCCGCTCTCTCCTCTAATATTTATTATATGCATGGAAGCCCTGGCGCATACTATTCGGGCAAATGGGAACATTTCTGGGATCTATATTAAGAATAGAAAAATTGTGGTAACCGCACTCACCCACACTTATATTGGAAACTCCCCCTAGGGAGGTGCTTAACTGGAGTCAGAAATAGACAATAAATGGAATAAGACAAAAGAAGAACCACTGCCAAACAAGATACTATGTGCGTTATAAAAATTACAAACTTTTAATATTTCAAGATTAAAAATCAAAGCACATACATAATGAAACAATATTGCCCATATAGCGAACGTTTTGTATAAAATAGACAACCACTAGTTGATAAACAGTAAAATACAATTACCGGCTGATAATTTAAGAAATTGTCACCACTATTACCCACATTGAGAAAAATGTAACAAAGAAGACCATCATCCATACAATTTGTAGGCGGAGGGAGGAATTTAATTTGGACAGTATAGGCCGGGTTAGGCCATTACGTATGTAAATCCATTATGTACGTCACTTTGAAAAGTTAAGGTGGGGTTTGGGTAGCATAAAATGACAAAAGTACGTACAAGCAAGGGGGGGGG
Source organism: Limnodynastes dumerilii (assembly GCA_011038615.1). Taxonomy (NCBI): domain Eukaryota; kingdom Metazoa; phylum Chordata; class Amphibia; order Anura; family Limnodynastidae; genus Limnodynastes; species Limnodynastes dumerilii. The sequence continues at coordinate 57,391 of WWET01006244.1, forward strand.
CTTAATGGAGTGCATAAAAAATACGCTAGCGTAAACACGCTACGCAATGAAATGTAACAAGCAATTAGGTCTGGATCTTCCCCAAGTGAGGAATAGGAGAGATATTAAGTGATTGAGCATAGTTTACAAAATATAAGGGATGTAGAGGTTAGATCCCTGGTGGGGAATGGTCGCCTGACGCACGTTTCGATCTCAGCTTTTTCAAAGGCGATAACAGGTGCATGGGAAAAATCCTCCTTTTAAATCGTTGATGACCAATCAGCATCAGCAGAGTAATTTGAGAAGCACCTGATTAAGAACAACAAGAGAAACGTAAATACACAATAAAGCACACTTTTTGGCAAAAATATTCAAAAAATAGTATTTTTTATACACAAAGAAGTCATCAAAGGTAGAGATTGTAGCACACTAATTCCAATATTTGCAGATATATTGATTAAAAACGGAGGAGTATTGTTGTCCGTGATATAAAGAAAACAGCATTTACAAGATATCGGAAATGCTTACTCATTGCTCCAAAAAGTTAGAACTGACCTAACCACCTTGTCTCCTAGGGACTTCTCATGGTTAGAACGGATTAACATAATCAAAATGAATGTTCTCACTAAATTTTTGTATCTACTCAAAACCCTCCCCATACACATCCCTACCCATATCTTCTTGGAGTTTCAGCTGTTGTGCCGCAGCTTCATTTGAAGAGGGAAAAGACCCCGGTGTAACCAGAATACTATGTTTGCCTTAAAAGAAAGTTGTGGTCTGCAGCTCCCAAATTTGCGTGCTTATCATGATGCAGTTCATTTAAATCGAATAATTGATTGGACCAGAAGGACCATGGACAAGCAGTGGGTTGAGGTGGAGAACCTTGGCTTTCATATTCCATTACACTTAGCCCCCTGGCTGTCTAACATACCTCATACATCTCATCCGACGATTGGACCCACACAGACAGCTTGGAAAAACTAGCCAAACATAAAGAAAGGTCCAGTTACCCATCACCTCTCTCCTCTTTTACTCACAACCCACACTTCTCCCATGGCAACTCTCCTACATATCTCAAAACTTGGACTGACGCGGGTCTCTTCAGGGTGAGCCAGCTGGTGGCATCTACGGGCCTGCTTTTCTTCCAGCATCTGGTAGAGCAATTTGGCCTATCTACTAGGGAGCTCTGGACTTACCGGCAGCTTAGACACTTTTTACATTCCACTCCTCACTCTGAGGGGTTCTCTAGAGCTGGGTCCCAATTAGAGTTACTCTGCTCCCGTCCTGTTCCTCCGGCACATGTCATTTCCATCCTATATAAGATGCTGTCAGGATACCAGGGATTAGGCACAGAGCCCACTAGACTCCCCTGGTCCTTAGGATGAGCAGTCACACAGGTAAAGAGGAGGGACTGGTAAAATAATTGCCTTTTATTGCATCGCAAACAATAAAACTGGTAACTAGGCAATAAAAGAGCAGAAAGTAAATCCATCACACGGTACCCAAACACATGCCAGTCACTGTACACGTCCCTGGGGCGCTGTGTCTCAGGTCTCCCTAAGTCCTACAGCACCAGCGAGCCTCTCCCCAGGGAGGGAAGTCTGTGTAAGTCCACAATGCTGGCAGAGGTCTCACCTCAACGCCAGTTCGTCCAAGAAATCACCCAGTCTCTCCTATCCAAAGTCTTTTTGTGAAACCCCCTTTTCTCACAGTCAGGATGGCCCTCCCCAGGATGTCCCTGAGGTAGGGGTTACCTGTGATTGGCTTTGCTTGGACAGGTGACCAGTAGGGAGTGGGACCCTGCTGTTGTGGCCCCACTATGTCTAGCTCAAGGCTAGTCAAGAGTCTTTGATGTTGATAACCTTTGGCCTTATATATATGTGAGATAAGGAGCAGCCACTCCCAGACTTAACCCCTTCCAAACTTTTTGGATCAGATTTGGCTTTCAGCTGATCAGCGTTTCCTGTAGAGAGAGGAGGGGGGATGGGGAGATACAGCCCCTCACCTGCCTCCTGTGGATGGACACTTGGACAGTCTGACACTGGATAATAAGAACAAATCACAGCAAACACTAAACACACACTATAAACTATAAAGCACATATGTAAGTCTGCAGGGTGGACCAGGGATGAAAAGTACCATGTCCTTGTGTGAAACGAGGTGCAGGTGACTGTCGCCTTGTACGTCCCCCTCGTTTCATCACAGATGCTAATTAGCTATTCCTACTTCACTGAGAATAACTTTATGCAAGCATGGAATAGAGAATTGACATCTCCCCTAGAAGCCGTGGACTGGACGGCAATATTTAAGAAAATTCATTGCTCCTCCTACAGTCTTTTTGTGGTTGAGACGCGTTACAAACTTCTCTCTCGCTGGTGGTACATTGTCCCAACTTACTTACATAAAATCTTTTCGACCACCCCTGATGTGTGCTGGAGATGCAGGTAATCTATAGGCTCTTTTATCCATATTTGGTAGAACTGCCCCCTTATAAAGCCATTTTGGAAATGTGTAATGGACACGGCTAAACACCTAGTAGGAGATGAAATTTCTAGGGACCCCGAGTTCTAGCTTCCTGCTTTGCAATTTTCCTCTATTTCCTCCTACAAAAACTCTCTCCTTCGCCATCTGAGTAATGCAGAAGTAGCAGTGATTCCGGTTCACTGGAAGTCAACCTCCCCTCCCTCTGTGAAGGAGTGGATAAATAGGATAGATTTTTATTTTAACATGGACAATATAACACTCTCGGCCAAAGATAAATTTCACCAATTCACCTTCCATTCAAATTATCCCCCAAATTTGCCGTTCTAGTGAACATATAGGTGTCCACTCGGGTCACTCCGCCTCCCCAAATGGGATCTCAGAATTTTTGCGACAGTAATCTCTAAGATTTTTTCTCCCGCCATAACAAACGACGTTTAACATTCAACAGGAAAAATCTAAATTAACCTGGCTATCCCCCCTCCCCCATCCCTTTATTACTTCACTTATTGCTAATTTGCTTGTAACTCTTTATTTCTTAATAATCACACTCCCCAGCGTTAGAGGTGCGCAATTTGTTTTACAGGCAATGTTCCCTCTCATGTTTACAAATTATCGGCCAGCGAATGTCTGTGTTTTTTGTTACTGTCTTTGTTGTTACATAACTTCTGATGCTGGTTGTGTATTATATTTTCACTTTTACTTGAAAATAAAAAATGTATATAACAGGGAAAGACCTATTGGTGGAAGAATAACCCTGAAATCTAGAAGATGAAGGTGTCTGGATAAATATGTAACAATTATTAGTGTATTTGTTAAATTATGAGGATATGATTGTTTGGTATTATCATGACAGGTTACTTGTATAATTCAGTTTGCTTATTTTTTTTTATAAATTCTTTATTTGAGCACAAGGTAGATGCTCAGTACAATAAGAATCAAATGAGTGTGACAATTGTAAAAAGAGGATTCATCACAAAGGGAAACCAAAACGGATCACATAATGGCGACCATAAACATAGATCCAATGATCCATTCAATCTGAGTACTTGGTCTTAATGGTCATAGAATGCTTATGTTGGGGATCAATCACCGTTGTTCTAAGTTTTTAATTTTTAAATGAATGGGTAGGGAATATAAGGGGGGAGGGGAGAGGAGGTTAAATGGCATATGTGATGGGATGGGTGGGTGTGCGTGTGTGTATGTGTGTGTGTAGGTGGGGGAGTGGGCTAATCCAGGCTCGATAATGTAGTAGATCTAGAAGTGGAGTTGCTTAAATCCATAGCAGTAGCAGGAGAGTTTGATCTATTCACTCAATCTATTGTGTCGAAGAAGGTATAGGGTTGGGTAGGCAGTGGGAGCGGTAGTCAAGACTTTCCTTATAGTCTTGCCCGGCAAACCATGCAACCCTGAAGTCGTTGTTTTTGTCTTCGGCTGAAGCAATAATGTTTTCCATGGTCATATAGTGGTCAATCCCGTGAAACCACTCTCTTATTGTAAGTGAGGTGGGTGATTTCCAATGGGTTGGTATGGTAGCTCTAGCTGCAGTGGTAAGGCGAGAGAACAGGGATTTCTTGTAGGATGTAAGTGAAGAAGGGGGAAGAGATAGGAGCCGATACTCAGGGGACAATGGGATTCCCATCCCAGTGATCTGACCGGTGATCATAAAAACTGCCTGCCAAAAAGATTTGTCTTGGGCAGTCCCACCAAATGTGGAGGAAGGTTCCTATCGGGAGGAAAGGGAAGTGGTAATGTTGTGGAGTCGGTGGGGGACCATGTACCACCTAGTGAGGATTTTGTATTGGGTTTCAATTACGTTTAAACTCAGAGAACCCGCATGCGTGGCTTGGAAAATTTTATCCCAGTCCTCATCAGACAGTGTGGTGTGGAGGTCTCTTGCCCAAGCCTCAGTAAACGAGGGAAGGGATGTAGATGCGTCCGTTAGGAGACGGTAGAGCCGGGAGATCGTATGTTCGGGTGAGAAGGAGGCCAGACACATTTCTTTAAAAGTGTTTTTTGGTCATAGAAAGCAGTCAACAGTGGGGGAAGAGCTGAAAGTGTCTGAGTTGGAGGTATGCCCAGTGATCTCTACTCTCGAGTCTATAATTTTGCTGTAGGTCGTTAAAGGTCATAAAGGCACCCCATCGCACCAGCTGGTTCATCCGGAGCAGTCCAGCGTTCACCCAGGCTGAGAGTGAATTGGGAGAGAGTCCGGGGGGAAAGTCTGGGTTGTGGATCAGCGGTGTAAGTGGGGAGGTCAGTGAGGATATAACGGATTCACGTCTCAAGTGTCTCCAACATTCTAAGGTTGGGCCTATTGTTGGGTGAGAGGAACGGGGAATTCTCCTCAGCCAGGGTAGAATGTTCAGAGGGGAAGAGGGTTTTAGACCGCATATACGCAATCTACGTATCGAAACGATGCGCAGATTACGTACAATAGCTACTACGCACACGCAGTAGCTATTGTTCATTGAATTATGTCCGTCTTCCATAGATCAATCAAGTTGTGGATCTACCCCATTCATCTTGATGATGTTAATTCTTCTAAGCCAGGAGAACCACTTTGGGTTCCATCGCTCTAAGTCGGCTTTGGTACGAGCTAACAGGGGAGGGAAGTTTGCAGAATACAAATCACTAATGTTAGGGGATAAAGTTATTCCCAAGTAACGTATTCCTGTTAGGTTCCAATTAAAAGGGAAGGAAGATTGCAATCCCAATAATGTGTTTTGAGGGACCCGCAGTGGCATAGCGACCGACTTGTCGAAATTTATTTTGATGTTAGAGAGGTATCCAAATGTAGCGACTTCCTGAAGTAGTGGGGGAAGGGAGGTTACCGGATTATTGAGGAAAAACAGAACATCGTCTGCAAAGAGGGCCATTTTGTATTCCTTACTGCCTGTCACACATTTCGGCAGACGCCACCGGACTTACCCTCCAGGGTCCCGCTCACCAGCAGCAGCTCCCAGTCATCAGTCTCCCGGAGGGCCATGTCCTTTGTGGTGCTGCGCGATGGAGTCTTCATCCCCGGCGGGCCGTGTGTCTTCTGGCTTCCAGCAGCGGGCGTTCCGTTGCATGGGCGCCGCCATGACAGTCTCCGCATGTGATCCTTCTCAGCCAATCAGGAGCAGGCTAGAAGGACCACGTGATTCCAATAGCCAATCCTGTGCTAAGGAGGGCTATTTAAACCCTGTCTGATCTCTCCTCTGTGCCAGATCTACTTTGTCACAGAAGGAGCCTGGTTCTCTCGTTGTTGCTGCCTACAGTTCAGTCCTGTGTCTTGTCTGTAGTCCAGTCCAGTGCCTTGCCTTCAGTTTAGTCCAGTACCATTGTATGCAGTCCAGTCTGGTGCTTTGCCTGCAGTTCAGTACAGTACCATTGTATGCAGTCCAGTCTGGTGCCTTGCCTGCGCAGTCCAGTTCCATTGCCTGAAGTCCAGTCCAGTGCCATTGCCTGAAGTCCAGTCCAGTGCCATTGCCTGAAGTCCAGTCCAGTGCTATTGACTGTATCCAGTCAGGATTCTCCGTCTGACTCCTATCCTGCATTCCAGTCAGTGCTCAGTCCGGTCACAGGTCTAGACCCTGTGGGGTCCTTATGCGCAAGCATTATCTGAAGGCCCCCCGTTTCATCTTCAAAACCCCAACCCCGCCCACTCTCCAACCCGTGGTCGTTCCAGAATTTCCTCAGGCCGTGATAGTGCCTAGGTGTACGCCGTTGATATTGGTACGAAGTCTGATGGTTCTGGCCATAGCTTCTATGCAGAGTGCGAAGATTAGGGGAGAAAGAGGGCAGCCCTGACGGGTTCCATTTGTTATTGGAAAGGGATTGGACAAGCTACCGTTAATTTTGACTCTCGCTGAGGGACAGGAGTAAAGAGCCTTAATCTTGTGGAAACAATTTGGGCCAAGACCAATTCTCATTAAGAGTTCTTCCATGAACAGCTAATCTACTCTGTCAAACGCCTTTTTAGCATACGTGGAGAGGAGCACAGTCGGGAGATTATGTTCAGATATGTGGTGGATTAGATTAATGGCCTTGGTCCTCTCGTCCTAAGCAGTTCGCTTATTTTCTATATATTTTTTTTTATTACAAGTTTTTTTATTAGTTCCAGTCAAAGTGAAGTAAACAAACAGTATAATGCATTATAAGATACATGGGCCAGATTCAGAACAACGCTTGTGAGCGAATTTCCGCGTGGCAGAGACGTAAAATTGCATTTTGGTAAGTACTGCGCATGCGCACCATAGAAAATACGCTCCGTAACGTAGCGTAAATGAGAATCCTTACGTGTGGGTGTGCCAATTTTACGTTTGTCAAAAATACGTCTGAAACACACTATGTAGGCGGGGGGTTGTATTTAAAGTGTACAGTATGGGCATGCTTAGCTGCGTTAATACGTGTTGCCCATACGTACGTGAGCGGATGACATCGGTTACGTGGGCAAAAGTTAAGGTAGGGTTTGGAAAGCGGATCTCGGAAAAAATACGTACATTCAAGGGGAGTGCCAAGGTGAGTGTATAGAAGGAACGCACACGTAAATACGCTACGCGAGTAAACATATTGCAGGCGGAGTTCTGGATCTACCCCCATGTCATCAGGAATTGTAAAAAGCATACAGTAAAGAGTAATTCAAGTAACTCAAGTTACATAGTGTTCTTTAACCAGACAGAATACTCTCTAATGATAAAGTATAGAGTAAAGCAATACACAACATGAAATAAACATGGTTGTTATAATATTCATAGCTGCGTGGCTATAGTCTCTTCAGCTAACCTTTAAATTCAACAGGCAAATTTTCTATAACCCTGAAAGATGAACCAACGTTCAGACCAACTATCCAGTCAGGGATAGAACTTTATTGTGAGCTGTGTGATTCCAGTGGGAAGCATACTAGATTTTATTATGTGTGACTATAGCATTTTAAGTATACAAATGCCTATATGTCAAGGTATCAGAATGTCCAATGTAAAGTGGGTGCTGTCCATAGGGGAGTAGAGGGTGCCCTCTAAATCCATATCACTAACAAGTTATACCACACCATAGTACTGCCCGCCAGATTACTGACCATTTCAGTCATAGAGACTCGCAGTAAGCAAAATAGACCCCACACACTACAAGACTCTATGACTGCATCATATTTACCAGAGAGGAGACAGCCAGCGCGTGCCACATTAGATTACGCTGGAAAATGGCGTGCTAGGCATATATATGCACACAAGACTATGGCTAAATCTTTATTAGTTATATGGGATGATGGTGATATAAGCATATATATTCACACTGTGGAGTCTTTTCTATGTGTTTCCAGTGGGAAGATGACTGTCTATTTATATGTTTTAATGCAGTTTATATATGCACACTATGGCTAAATCTTTATTAGTTATATGGGATGATGGTGATATAAGCATATATATTCACACTGTGGAGTCTTTTCTATGTGTTTCCAGTGGGAAGATGACTGTCTATTTTATTTAT
>WWET01006245.1:0-12293 GCA_011038615.1 Limnodynastes dumerilii
AGCCCCATTCCATGCCCCTTATATCATTCTGCACCCCATTCCATGCCCCTTATATCATTCTGCAGCCCATATTCCATGCCCCTTATATCATTCTGCAGCCCCTATTCCATGCCCCGGATATCATTCTGCAGCTCCCATTCCATGCCCCTTATATCATTCTGCAGCTCCTATTCCATGCCCCTTATATCATTCTACAGCTCCCATTCCATGCCCCTTATATCATTCTGCAGCCCCCATTCCATGCCCCTTATATCATTCTGCAGTTCCCATTCCATGCCCCTTATATCATTCTGCAGCCCCCATTCCATGTCCCTTATATCATTCTGCAGCCCCCATTACATGCCCCTTTTTTCTTTCTGCAGCTCCCATTCCATTCCTCTTATATCACTCTGCAGCCCCCACTCCATGCCCCATATTTGTTTCTGCCACCCCCACTCTATGCCCCTGTTTCTTCTTTTCTAATCCCTATACCATGGCCCTGCTCCTCTTCAGCCCCAATATCCCTATTTCTCTGTAACTTTTACTCTTTATTCGTATCCTTCTTACCTTTCATTTCCTGTAACTCTGGCAGAGTCATGCTGCAGGTTGGGAAGGCATTTTCCCCAAACTTGCGGCTCCATTGGGGGGTGGGGCTTGCGTGCCGAGACCTGGCCAGTGCTGTGTTGCCCTCCCCCACCCCCCACCCCAGTGAGTTGCTGCCTTAGGCAACTCACCTACAATGCTTTCCCCTGAGTGGATCGCCAGTAAGTGTTTAAATTACCTGGACCTGGATAATATTTGCTTAAGATGTTTGAATATCTGCAACAGCAAAAAAAAATGTGTAGTGCATTTCCAGCGTTGTCAGTCTCCGGTAACAAAATCTTCTTACCAAAATAGGGACATCCGAAAGTTCCTTTTCGGATGTCCCTATTTCAAATACCCCCCACATTAGAACTTTTTTTCTAGAATGGGTGAGTATACCGATTGGCATACTCACCCATTCTGATTCAGAAATACCGCCACAGCGAAAGGTGAGTAACCGCTCCAGGGTGCGGGGAAGGGAGGTTTAGGGTTAGGCTGCAGGGAAGGGAGAATTAGGGTCAGCCTGCGGCAGATGGTGGATTAGGGTCAGGCTACCAGGAAGGGAAGGTTAGGGTCAGGCTGCGGGGAAGGGAGGGCTAGGTTTAGGGTAATGAGAGAGGAGGGTTATGGTTAGAATTAAGGGAAGGATTGGGATACCTATTTTCCCTACCTCCTTACGAAAGCTCGGTGCTCCGTGGATCGACTGCTATGCTTCATCGAGGAAATGGCCCCACCGAAAAAGGGCCGTTCTAAGCGGGGACCCACACCCCATTTCCAGTATAGAGAAGACCTGTTTAAATCCAGGACCCAAATGAGTGTGTGTCTACCAAAAGGGATGGAGTTGTTTAGCTACAAAGGATGTCAAAGGGGGAATATGTTGGAGATATTTGATTATAATTGTGGTGTATCTTCCAACAGGAAAAGTTGTTGAGTGATCTACAGTTGTTAGAGGATTTATCTAAGGGTTGATGAGCATGGAATGTTCTTTAATCCACTGTTTGGGCCTGATCCAGACCTACGCCCGCCGTCGCTAGGACGGCGGCCGTAAGCGTAAGATCGTTTGAAAAGCTGATCTGCGCATCGTGGATCGGGCGTCCGTAGCAGCGCCGTAGGGACGCTGGAGGGGACGTCCCCCAGCGTCACTATGTTCAGGTTAGTGTAGGTGGGCGGGGGGAGGTAGTTAAATGAAGGTGTGAGGGCGGGCTAAGCGGCCATACGCTCCTGTGCGAGTGTATGGTCCCTTCCTTACGCCGGCTGAAGTTAGGGTAGGCTTTAGCCGGCGTAAGGAAGGGGCCATACGCCCACACAGGGGGAGTGTCGGTGAAAGTGAACACCGATACGCTGTGCTTTAGTAAGCACAGCGCATCGGCGTAGGTCTGGATCAGGCCCTTTGTCACCAATGCCACGTAACCTAGCCAAAACCTGTCCTAACATAACAGCCTGGAAATAATTTATGGAGGTTTGCAATTCTGAAGCTTCCTTCTATAAACGACTTCAAGGGGTTTTTTTTATTATTAAAAACTAATCCATTATTAAACAAAGAGCATATTTTCATTGCTGTCTCACAATGATCCTTGTTTTTGATGTCACAAGATAGAAATACAGTAACAGTCTGGAAATGTCTTTTTTCATTTGAGATGTTGTCTATCACAACAAAAGATTTGTTTTAAATTGGTTTGTGTTTTCCTTTCAAATGAAGGAAGAAGATTTTACTAAGTGAATCAGCAGTACTAAGCCTGTGGCTTCGTCATTTGCCAAGCCTTGAAAAAGCTGTGCTGGATCTATTTCAAACATTAATTGCCCTCAAAAGCAGATTATTGAGCGAAATGGAACATATTATAAAAGATTCATTCCTGGTAAGTGCTCCAGTCTTTCTGCATGCAGTACTTTATATTTTCTTAATATGCTTTGAAAACAAGTTGCATGACGATCATACAACACTTTTTTTCTCTTAAGTTCAGCTATTTAGATTAGTGGTTCTTAAACTATTTTTCTGCGGGACACCCTGTGACAGCAAAACAAAATTTAATTACCTCACAATTCAAGAAGTGTACACTGGTGGGCACTGTACAGAAAGCACACAAGTGACTTCTATATAGACAGCACACAAGTGCTATACAATACAGAGTATACCAGCGACCTTTATAAAAAACATACCTTTTTTATATGTATTAGACACTAATTTAATTTTTTATTATGACTTAATGCAATGAACTGAAATTAATTTACCAAGACAAACAAAATCTTAACTTTTACTTTAATTACTTTCAAACAAAAAAGTTTTAAAAAAATTTTACCAATAAAACAAGTTTTATTTTTATTACAAAGTTTAGCACTTTTTTAATAATAGGAATTAAATTTAAGTTACAACAAAAACTAAATCTAACACACACCCTACAGATTTGTTTAAATACTTTAAAGAAACAAGAAACAAAAAAAAAAGCTCCATAAAGGACGCATTAGCTTATGTAGGTAAAGGCTCACTGGCTCCTCTCCTAAGGCTCACTGGCTCCGCTGCTCACTGTCATGGAGCCTCAGAACTCTCTCACAAATGTGCAGCACAACTAATGTCCTTACATTACATGCTTTGCTTTTGAGACAGAGGTATCCAGTGGTTTTGGGGCCAATTCTATTCCTTGCAATGTTGTTTTTGGGTGCAGCATTAGCGTATTTACATATAGTTTGGGTGCAATGTTTACTTCGTGCCATCCTACTAGTTAATGCAAACTTCACATCCAATCTTTTAATCTATTCAGTTGCTTACCTCAGATGTACGGATTACAATACTAATCAATGTAAAATAAATAAATAACCCTAAAACACTACTATACTATATTACTAAAACACACCCTTGTATTGGTGCGCTACAGAGCGTAGCAAGCTCTTGGGCATGCTGACGCATGTAGTACACCAAACACTAGCGTGCCCATGGCTGCCAAGGCAAGCTGGAATATGGGTAACCACAAGTGCCAGTGGGCCCTGACACCCACTGTGGCCTGTAGTGCCACAGTGGGGTCTGCCCAATGCAAAATAAACACATAAATAATTAAATTAAATCATGAAATAAATAATAATAATTTAAAATAAATTCTTACTTACAAACAGGAGGATCTTCAGCAATAAGGTCCAATATTGTTAGCTTTTTATCCGAAAGGATTTATTTAAAAAAAAAAAATAAACCCCCATGAGATGCCCCACGGATTGAAAAAACTGCTGGCTGGTAGGTCAATTATATATACTTTCTCACGCTGTCCCAGCTCATAAATAGACCTTGCATCCAGCAGATTTCTCAATCTCTGGCAAAAGGTCTTGCTTGTGGGACCTGTGTGTGGTGGCTAAAGGTTTTTTTTTTTTCAAGCCAATTCTTTCAGATTAAAAGCTTACCTGGACATTGCCAATGAAGATCCTCCTTTTGGCATGTATAACATGGTTTTTTATTATTATTATTTAATTAATTAATATGAATAATTAATGTTTTGTTGGGGGCACTACAGCCCACAACGTGCCTGCTTCCCCTGGCAGCCATGGGCATGCTGGTGTTTTAGAGCTTTGGCATTAGTTGAATGTACTGCATGCTAAAAGTAAGAGCCATGGTAAAACACCCTATGATGTAGGCAGCAGCTGAAACTGCCTTTGTTGTAATGGGAATTCATAATAGGTGATGTTTAATCATCACGAAGTACTCATCAATGCAGAGAAATAACAGGAGCGCAGCTGTACGGAGAGGCTTGTATATTTTTGACTTTTTTAAACTACCGTATATACTCGAGTATAAGCCGACCCGAATATAAGCCGAGGCACCTAATTTTGACACAATGGGGTGGAAATTTGGAAATAATTCTGTTTTCAAGGTAAGTTTGTGTAAAAGGTAGTTTATTTGGTTTGTTTTTAATTGTAATGCGCATGAACTCTTTTCCTATCTCTAAATTCTTATCTGTAGTTTCGTTTAGTAGTAAAAACAGTAAAACATCTTCTAGATCCTAAAGTCTTCTTTATGTTTCGCTTCTTTTAACTGGACACTACAGAAATCTGGCTAATGTCAAACCTGTCTTCCATCTCCTTCGAAAACCCTGAATTGTGCACTATGGAAAGCACGCTCTGGCTCACTGTATCAGACACTGCCTCACCTGCTGTACTTTCACATGGTGGACTCCACTTTACTCATACCTCCAGGAACTTTCCCTGTCCTACCCATGACATATGCTGTACGCATCTCAGCCCTTTCTCTCTGCACGTAGCTGTGATTTATCCACCCCAATGAATCTTGCCAACAATTTCATCAGCACTTCTCTGTGTGGCTCCCTCATTTGTTATCCTCTGGCTTACCAACCGTTATCCTAGGCAACTGTAATATTCCTATTAACAATCCTCCTTCTCGTGATGCATTCAAGCTTTTCTCTTTAACCTCATATCTTGGCATCTGCCAATGGATTGATTCTTCTACACATAAGGATGGTAATTGCATTGATCTTGTATTCTCTAAGCTATGCTCAGTTGCTGATCTTAATAACTCTCCTCACCCTCTCTCTGACCATCATCTTATCACCTGCAAACTCGCCCACAATAATTCAAAGCCTATGCTGTATAATTCTGCAACACCACCTCACACCCATAGAAATCTTAATGCAATTAAGTTTAACCAGCTTACTCAATCTGTGCAACCAATTCTATCTCCAGTCTCTAATTTCCACTCTCCTGATATAGCAGTATCTCACCCATAACCCAAACCCTAGTAACTACCCTTGACCAAGTCACTCCAGCTACCCCTCATGTACCATGGCAACTCCAATGTCAAAGCTGTGGCACACTGACACACGAAACCTTAAAAAACTCTCCTGCAAAGCAGAACATCACTGGCGCAAATCTTGTTCTCCTAATGACTTTTTAACTTATACAAACACTTATCATACTTCTAGAACTGCACTGGACAATGCCAAACAATCCTACTTTTAATCATTCATTTCTACTCAGGCTTCTAACCGCAAACGCCTCTTTCGTACATTTTATTCCCTACTGAACCCTCCTGTGCACAATCCACCAACCTCCAACAATGCCCAAGATCTTGCAATGTACTTTATAAACAAGATAAAACAGGATTTATCCTCTCATCTACTAACATACTATCCAATACCCATCATCCACCTTAGGGTATTATGTCCTCATTCCATCTCACAAATGAAGAGGAAGTATCTGCTCTTTTCTACTCTGCTACTTGTCCTCATGATCCTGTGTCCTCTCACAAGTCAGTCAATGTTTATTTTCTGTTCCTATTCCAACCTTAACTACAATCTGCAATCTCTCTCTCTTAAGACTGGTATCTTCCTTTTTTTATTGAAGCATGCACTGACTCTGACCCAAACTCTCCCTCAAATTGTGGTCTCATTTCCCAGCTTTCATGCCCCTCATAGCTGCTTGAAAGACTTGCCTCACTCACTTCCTTTCCTTACACAATCTTCCAGATACTATTTAGTCAGGCTTTCATTCTCAACACTCCACTGAAACTACACTTACCAAGGTGTTCAGTGATTTAACCATTGCTAAATCTAGAGGTCACTACTCTCTTCTAATACTCATAGATCTTTCTTCCGCTTTTGACACTTGATCGCTCTCTTATCATACAAATGTTACAATCATGAGGTATTCAGGAATCTTTCATGGTTCCTACCTCTCTAATTGCTCTTTCAGTGTTAGCTTTTCCGGATCTACCTCTCCTGCCCGCCCACTAGCTATTGGGGTACTTCAAGGCTCAGTCTTGGGTCCATTGCTCTTCTCTATGTACCTCTTCCTTTGGACTACTAATAGTAATTTGGTTTTTAGTATCATCTCTATGCAGATGATACACAAATCTACCTATATACCCCTGATCTATAACCTACTGTGCTGGCCCGCATAACTGAATGTCTTTCTGCCATTTCATCATGGATGTCCTCTCACCATCTCAAACTCAATCTTTCAAAAACAGAACTATTAATATTCCCTTCTGTTAACAAAAGCTACCCACCCGGTCTCTCTATTTCTGTGGACAACACTGAAATATTCCCTACTCATCAAGCTCTCTGTCTAGTTGTTACACTTGACTTTAAATAGTCCTTTGTGTCCCACATACAATCTGTTTCTAAATCCTGTTATATACACCTAAAAACATTGGCAGAATACGAAAGTATCTCTTACAAGACACTGCTAAAACTCTCATTCTGCTTTAATCATCTCCCGCATTGATTACTTCAATGCTTTCCTTCTTGGACTCCACTCAATATAAAGTTACCCCTCTACAGTCTATATTGCATGCAGCATCAAGACGTTCTTCTAGAGCTAGTCCACTCTGTCAATCTCTACATTGGCTGCCTGTGTACTACAGAATGAAATACAAAATCCTCTTGCTAACCTATAAAGCCATAAATAAGACTGCACCCGCAAACTTATTCTCACTTGTCTCAAGATATATCCCTGCTTCTTCTCTCAGATTATCAAAGATTTACTATTGTCTTCTACACTTCATAAATGCTCTGATTCCCGGTTACAGGACTTTCCCCAGGCTGCACCCACTCTCTGGAATAACCTTCCTCCCATTAATTAAGACTATCATCTACCCTCCAAACTTTTAAGTGCTCCCTTAAAACCCACCTCTTCAGACAAGCTTATCAGATTCTTTAACCTTCTGAAGCTTTATTTACCATATTAACAACCACTTTCCCGCTCTATTACATTAACACAAACCTGCACAGTCTCTCTTTTTTTATTCTAAAATTCCCTAATCGGTGCTACTAACATTGCTGTGTGGCTGGATCATACAGTGCAATGAGCACTTTTACCATACGCCCTGGCTGGTCCATTGTGCGATATAATGCACTTGCCCTTATGTATCAAAGCCACTGTCCTATAAAGTGTAAGCTTGTGAGCAAGGCCCTCTTAACCCAGTATGTCTGTTATTACCCAGTCTTGTTTATACTGATTGTTAAAATTGTAAAGCGCTATATAAAAACCTGGTAATAAATAAATAATAAAATGCTGACTGTTCTGCAGTACAATATGGAAGTTGCTTAGATCAATTTATAGGTTAATGCAAACAGGTGCATGAAGGCAAAGGTAATCTGCTTTACCAGAAAGAAAGGAAGGGAAATTCCCCAGCAACACTGCCATTAACCAGTAACAAACTATACCATTCTGTCTAAAATAAAATGCAGAAACGTCCCTTACACATATTTGTAAATATATGACAAGCCACCAGCCACTACCAAGGCTTTTCTACAATGGTGGTCCTAGCTCTAACACATAAGAGTCCCAATATTGGGATATATATATATATATATATACATATATATAACTCACCTTAAAGCCTCCAAAATAGCTGTTGGTGCCATCGCTCAGCATGCCTTTATCACAAGCCATTCTAGCACCTAAGAACACTGTATGGGATTTTTTTGTAGTGATTGCTTTATATGGTAGAATCAGTGTATAAGAGTACACTAATTTACATTGCTACTTGTTTTCTGGATTCTAGCAGAGCACAGTAGATGATGTGTAAGAGGTGTCGGGAAATAACTTGAAAATATTGCAACATATATTATGAAAATCTGTCTACTCTCACTGTATATCTCTCTGGGATCTCTGATTAAAGCTTGATTTCTAAAACATAACTAAAATTTCAACTCCTTTGTTCCTATTGACATTCGATAAGTACAAGAAAATGGTGTGTTGTGTTAATGGCCTGCACATGAACCATATGGTGCTATGCGATTATTTAATGTTACATGTGAAATGTGATAGTGATAGTGTAATAGTGGTAACTGGTGTCTATGGCAAGACAACTATGTGGTGAAAGCAATTCAATTTTTTTTATTTATTTTTTTGGGGGGGTTTTTTTTTTTTTTTTTTTTTTTTGGGGGGGGGTGGGGGGGTGTATTGGAAAGTAATTTATCAGAAGCTGTTTACCTTCAGTATGATGAGACTATCTGTACAATCAGAACAGTACAAATTTTGTTTGACTTGAGTTCATTCATGGAAAAGAAACCTGATATTTTCTGCATTATACTTGGTTTGTCAGAGTAATTAAAGTGTGATGGTCTAGTAACTTCTATTTTATATGGTGTAATGTTAAGTTTCTTTCCTGTCCCTTGAGAATGAAAGAAAATTAGTTATAGAAACTTGAGAAGTTCTAGGAAGTTATAAAATTGTTACTGTGCATTTTGGCTTTATAATGACTTATTTATACTGTCTGAGAATTCATTCTGAGTCCTGCTGTTTTTTCACTTACATGAGAAAATGTACAATATGTATATATTATCATTAACACCCCCCACCCCCAAATAAAGAAATAAAATAACACTTTGTATGCCAGGAATGCACTACGAATGATTCTCCATTGCGCAATATAACTTATTCCAACAGCAGGGCGCGACAACCCACCATGCATTTGAGATCTATGCATGTTGAGTAGTGGAAGGTATTTAAATTGCATAATAAGGGCTTGGCTAAGTCCTTGCGTATGAGCCTCCATTCTGTAACTGAAAAGTTGAGGTAGGGATCTTAACACTGGAGCTCCATACATGGGAGGGGAGTGCACTACCCTAACTCACATGCACAGACTTTAGGATTGTATGTATGTATTTCTATTCAAATTGACTTATGAGCGACTGTGCATACCTAATTCAGGATCTGGGCCCCTCATTAGCCCCTGGAATAACACACTTAGGGCCTGATTCAGAGGCTGAAAATAAGAACTTAAAGTTACACCTGGGCAAAACCATGTTGATTTCAGGGGGAGTCAAGTTAATTGTATTCTATGCATGCAGGGAGAATGCTTTGCTTTTACTTATTGCACACAGATACCTGATCAGCTTCACTTTTAAACTGCTAATTAGACTTGAGCTGAGAAACCTCACCTTTTAACTATAATACTTTTGCAACAAATGAAATTTGACTTCCCTGAAATCAACATGGTTTAACCCAGGTGTAACTTTAAGTTCTTATTTTCAATCTTTGAATCAGGTCCTTAGTGTATTGTTAGACCCTGTACGAGACTGTGCTGTATTATCTTTCAATGTAAGTACAGTCAAGAACATTTTTCTTGAATTTTATTTTGGGTCTAAAAAGCTAAATTAAAATAGAAAAGGTTATCTCAAAAGGTTATATTAAAATCACTCTCAAGTATATTTACTGATATTTACTTATGTAAACATAATGAATTATTGCTGCCTCCATTTTCATTTTAGAATTGGTTTTAAGCAATTATTGGTTTTACTGGAAATGTGTAGTTGGACTTTATAGTCTAAATACGTGGAGGATTATTTAAATCAGAGCAGTATATTCTGAACTGGATATAGACTTTAGAAAGTGGTAAAAGGCATGCTTTTTGTGTTTGTGCACATGCTGGTATCATCATTCTTATCTGGATCTATGAGATTCAATGAAGCTGTTGCTTTAAGCACAGTCTCCAAACCCAGGGACAGTGCAAGAGGGAGGGATTTGGGATTTATATTTGATAGTAATGAGCACACTGACCTATCCAGACTTCAGATCTGTTCCCAAGTCAAGATGAATTGAAAATGATTTTCCCAGTTTCCAACATGATGGGAACATTACAGTGACAGACACAATCAGTGCTATCTCCCCACCACTCTGTGCTGATACTACTAGAATAAGGGCCGTTTGGATTTCTATAATATGATTATTGCATGAGTTTCTTTTTGGAACATTTTGTCAGCATTCTGATAATTCTGCCTTTGTCATGCACTGCAAGATAATCTGTCCAGTCACACAATAATTAACTTATCAGTGTAGTCATTGTATGGTGTGTGGCCGGAATAACGGAGACTATAAAAGATGCTGCACCTTTGGTGCTTAGTTCTATTCTACATTTTTTTGTCGTGCGTACGCAAGTGTCCTTTGTATATCAAGTCATGTGCAGTTGAGATTATTAATCTAAATACAAGAACCATGTTTAATAACGGTTTCAGCTAATTTTCAGCAGTCTCTATTTAGAAAATGGCGCAATTTAGAATTTTTTTAAATGAATGGGAAAGTATTCAGATGGACTTACTTACCCTTCATTCATTCAGAAACGCTGCTTGCCGCAGACCTGTTGCATCACCGCAGACTTGATGCATCGACCAGATGGGTGATTATGAATCTATGGGGTGTTTTAGGGTTAGGCTGCGGGGAGGGGAGTCTTAGGGTTAGGCAACAGGGAGGGGAGTCTTAGGGTCAGGTAGCGGGGATGGGAGTCTTAGGGTTAGGCTGTGGGGCGGGGAGTCTTAGGGTTAGGCAACAGGGAGGGGAGTCTTAGGGTCAAGCAGTGGGGAGGGGAGTCTTAGGGTTAGGTTGTGGGGAGGGGCAGTGGGGAGGGGAGTCTTAGGGTCAGGCAGTGGGGAGGGGAGTCTTAGGGTCAGGCAGTGGGGGAGGGGAGTCTTAGGGTTAGGCTGTGGGAGGGGAGTCTTAGGGTCAGGCTGCGGGGAGAGGACTTTTACTGTTAGGCAGTGGGGAGGGAAGTCTTAGGGTTAGGCTGCGGGGAGATGAGGGTTAGGGTTAAAGTAATGGAAGGGGAGGGTTAGGGTATAAATTAGGATTAGACCTACTTAACATTCGCCGAGGCATCTTCGTCATAGGAAACATCGATTGCTTCTCCTCGGTGAAAAAGGGCCATTTGAGGTGGCGACCTACACCCGTTTAATGGTTAGCAGCAAATTTTCACACACATATATTTTTTAGGTCTGTAACAATGATTGCCACACAATTTTGTTGTATGTGTTTGTGAAAACTGGACACAGATATTGTAATGCATATAGGCAATTTTGCATCTTGAAAGCTTATGAAACAAAGTAAATGAAGATTTAACAGATACCAGTCTCCAGGTCACTGTGGTGACTAGAACTTGGTAAATGCCAAGCTGTTTGACCTGAAGGAGCAACTCCAGCTGGTTTCCCCAGTCACCCCTTGGCCTCTTTCATGCTACTGGGAGCTATTCTCACTGCAGTTTCTGCAGGCATGGGATTAGTGGCTGTGGGGTGAACTGGGTGAATAACAGCTAGCCAGTCAGTGCACCATGGTGACAATATAAAGTCAGGTAAGACTTCAATGGATAAGTAAACGGATGTTAACAAATATAATAAATGAGTATATATAGTATACACAAAAGATGGTGGTTGCTCATATTAATTGATAAGTTAATCTAGAGCAGGTGCTAGAAAGTAATGGGGAAAACTAACAGATACAAACAAAAAGGCACCCCAGCACTCTTGCTCTAACCATGACATTCTATCTTTAAAATCAAAGTCAAAGAGATTTGTTACATACATTGGCAGATATATGATAAGCCACCAGCCACTTACAAGGCTTCTCTATTTTGGTGGTCCTAACTCTAATACTATCAGAGTCCCAACTTTGGGTCATATATCATGTATTTTTAATTTGAGAGCAAAATTCACCACAAAGATCCCCATAGCTACTCTGGAACAGCACCCCTCTTAGCTGCTATCCCAGACATGCTTTAAAACAAACACACACACAAGATGGTGGCTGCTCTAATCAATTTATAAGTTATTCTGGAGCAGATGCTAGAAAGGTATGGGGAAATCTATACAGAGATATTATTTTTAATAGCAAAATTCACCACAAAGATCCCCATAGCTACTCTGGAACAGCACCCCTCTTAGCTGCTATCCCAGACATGCTTTAAAACAAACACACACACAAGATGGTGGCTGCTCTAATCAATTTATAAGTTATTCTATTCT
>WWET01006245.1:33343-49113 GCA_011038615.1 Limnodynastes dumerilii
AAAAAAGAGATGTATATATAGTGGTCATACACAGCTGATTAAAATTAATGTCCCAAGCAAAGATCTGAATGGATCATAGATGCAGACGATGTAACAATATTGGAAGTAGCGGTATACAGCTGAAGACCGCAAATAGAGTATAACAAAGTTACCGTGCTGCCACAATGTCGTGTTGGTAGATTTGTGGTAGGAGCTGGAGGTCCACATAGATCGACAGTAGATGGGTGCTGTGATCTAAGGCTCCACGCTGCCGGGCGTCCCCGGAACGGAGCTGATTGTCCCGACACACACTCTCTCTCTCCTTCTCCAAATAGTAATGGTTAACGCAAATGAGTGTAGCACTGCTTCGGATGCTTGGTAGGATAGCAAATATCACCCCCACGGATAAACAGATGAACATGCGACGCGTTTCGTCCCAGGATTGGAACTTTATCAAAAGCGGTTTTCTGTTTCTCATTCAGTGCAGAAGATCTGGTGGTTTCTGGAGTAGTAACCGTTCCAACGTATGTTACACTGAAGCTACGGTATCCCATGGCTGTCTGTGCTAGTGGGAGTGGTTATAATACAAAGCACTGATATCTGGCTTATTGCTGACAGATCTATCCTCTTTTGCTCGGGGATTTTACTGTTGTATGTTGTCTGATGTACAATATATGCAGGGTATTCAAATTCAGTTAGCATATTTGACAGAATATATATGGTAAATTAGGAACGTGCGTCATTTTGTGTGACACAAAGCCAACTGTATGTAACATCACCTGTCATTTTTTTCCACAATTTAATTATGTTCTTTCTAATACTAAGGAATGCGCTGCTACAAAGTGATGGGAGCATTAAAGTAATGACAATCATGCGATTATTTACGCATTGCTTCATCCAGGAGTACAGTAAGGATAATTTACAGGTAATCTTGTGGTTTAGAATTCTTTACTTTTTGTTATAAGAGCTCTCTAGACTTGTTCTGTACCAGGAATGCTGTTTGTGTAACTGTTGTTTGTGCATTGCAACGTACTATAAGTACAAGCCAGGGGACCTTTCCATGGACTCATGCCTTTGGTATGCAGCACCGTTCCATTGCTGACCAGCCTGTCATGTTCTCAGTGCCAAGGTAGTTGTGGAGAAGCAATGCAGTGGTCAAACAGAATACTGATTGCAATCAGCCCTATTTGTAGTCACACAAATATATTTTTACTGCAATCCACATGTAAAACGAAGTAACATTTAGCAAACATTAAATACTTCATTGCAGTTTATGCTATTTATTAAGACAAACAGCATTTGAGTTGTGACCACGCCAATCTCCTCGTTTATTTGCCTAAAATATTAGCATGTGTTAATACAGCAGTACTATGTTTGCTTTCTTCTTGTAGGCTTCTAAGTGAAACAATGAGGTACATTTACCAAAACCATAGCAGCTGCATTGAATACTATGACTTTAATTACACCAGTACATACAACAGTCTTCTCATGTCTGGAATGCACTGCAGCATGTGCAAGCGAAATAGCAATCTCACCAATGTGTTGTTGCTGTGTCACCATGGCCCAGACAAATCTAGCTCTGAGGTAACTTTGCTGCAGGTAATAGCACTTTCACAGCAATTGAAAGATAAAAGCAAGGAGATTGTCTAAAAAGTGCTGAGTGTCAATCGCCATGGACACGTTTATGTATTCCTCAGGCATGAAGTCGTTTTTGCTCCATATTTTGCCCCAATTTATGTTAAAAGGAATTTTTGACGTTACCTAAAATATGTCTTAAGTGAGGAGTTTGACTTCTGTAGCCTCAAGCGACATGGTGCTAACATTGGAGTTACAGATGTCTGAATGTAGATTATTCCTTTCTGATTCTGTTTGCGTGGCAGATATATATACACACCCTCAGGCCATACATTTTATTGTAGGTTTTTTTTTTAATGAGAGTAACATTTCAGTTACAAAATATAGTTTCTAGCTTCAATCTATGTGTTGTATTGCACAATTGTTAGTATTGGTCGGTATTGATGATGAAAGCGGACACATACTGTAGATCACAGATCTGCATGGTTAGAAGGATGCATAATACCTTTCCTCTTGATTCACATTCTCACAAATCATTTGATTAAAATATGTAATACCGTACATGTAAGGCAAGTGTTACAATTTATAACAAACATATGACATGAATGCAAGAAAAGCCCCAGGGCCACTGCTTCCCCTCACTGCTGTACTCATGTATCACTCATATACCACTGCTCATGATACTGGTCCATACATAAAACCGCTACAAACGTTAATAAATACTGTATATTGCAGACACCACGGTGACCAGAAATTTGAAGCAGTCGTACGCGTAGTATTTTTCCGCATGGGACATACTTGTGCCGGTTTTCTCCTCTTACATCACAGTGGTTATGCAGACTAAGCCGTGCTGCTGAGTGTTCACCTGCAGTTGCCTAGCTCCGTCCCCTTACTGTACAACACACATACAACAGCGCCCAGTATTCTCCATCTACCACTTTTAACTTTGATATTTCAGGGATGGTAGATCCCCTGCTGTGATGGATTACTTATCAGCTGGTAATTGTAGTGCAGGACATGTCTCTAGCATTTTCTACTTTAGTCAAAATATGACGCCTACATTTTTGGCTTGGAATCTAACTTCTAAAGAAATATTTCAAGCCCTGTTATATTGGAAGTAGCTGCTTGGATAAGATGCTTGCAAATGTTCCAAATGGAATACAACAAAAGCCAGGACAAGGCTTAAATTTATTTCATGACATGCCATGTATGCTGGCTACACAGATATATAAATATTGTCTTTTAGATGTTGTATTATGTATGAGTAATTATTAATTACATTTGTTCTGTATTGCTTTAATCCAATCTTCATTATAATTATTTTATTGAATTTTCTGCTTAATTCTTTCGAGAGCGGACAGCAGATATTACTTATTAGTACATTTTTGTCTGACGAATGCACATGCCTTTTGATAAATATATATGATAATAATAGACTGGATCCAGAATGAATAATGTCAACTGACTTGCGCAAACAACGTGCGTAAGTTAACCTTTGTGAGTGCACTGTGCATGCATGTAGCAGATGTTACGCACTGGAACTCTGAACATACAGAACACAATCAGCGTTCCATACATTAGGTTGTGACAGCCCTCCGTACTTTCAAATAAACGTATTGTAGGCTAGGGCAGCCATTTTAATACTTTCAAATAAACGTATTGTAGGCTAGGGCAGCCATTTTAATTGTATAGTATGGGCAGGGTCAGGCACTTTCGCATGTCAGAGCATCCTGCATGCACAGAGATTTGTGTGGACAAGTTAAGGTAGGTTATGTACATACGTAAGCCAGCAGGAAGGGAATGTCATGGGAGTGCATTAGCCTCTTGCACACAGACTTTAGCAATGTGCATGTGGAAATCACTCTTGAGTCTTGATCAGGCCTAATATTTTGTCTCTTCTATATTCCTGTATTCCTTTTGTATTAGTGACAAATTACAAGTACAAGTTGCATTTTTAAATAATTTATTGTATGGAGCTTTTCCTTTATTTAAAAGATAGATAGATTGATAGATAATAAATTGTGGTAGTATATCATTTTTACTTTTTTTTCATCCTTTTAGCCCAGGCTGCCACTGAGAGCTTACTCTCTGCACAGAAATACTTCTCTTGTGCTGGCATTGCTCCGTAAAGTTGAAGGTACGTTTCCCTAACAGAACACCTTTAGAACAACTGTCTAAATTTACAGATGAACTGATTATACATCCGTTGGCTATATCCACAAAGTATGACATATACTGGGTTTATAATTTGTTCACAGTGTACAAAAAGGAAACTCGTTTTTGTTTTAAACCACAGAAGCAATATCTTATCACGTCTCTCATGTGCTACATTGTCATGTTACAAGCTATGCATGTAATGCTCTTATTCTCAAGGATATCGAATGCTTTTGCACCAGTCTTCAGCTGAATGTGCTCACATCTCTTTTCAACATGTTACAGGATCTGAGACTGGGCAGGAAAATAAATCTTTCTCTTCCAGCATTCCTCTTGCCATATTCTAATTGACAACAATTTGGGTCTTTGGGAATTTCCAAACTATTTCATGCTTTTGTTTCCACAATTCCATAGATGGGTAGACAGAAAACCAAACACTTATGATTGTCTTTTAATAAACATTTAGAAATGTGCAGGTTCACTCAGAGGATGATTGTAAAGGAGATGCCTGCTGTTTCAGCATCAGAAAGACCAGCTTGACGACACATTGCGGGTGGCAAATGACTGTACACTTATTACTGACTGATCTTTGTTCTCTTTGAGTCGCTGCAAAGACACAATTTGGGATATTGGGATGTGTCTCTTTTGTGTAAAAATTTTTTAAACCTACACATGGTATTGTAATGTCTTTGAAACCACATATTAGACATTCCTACTAATGTTTTATGTTGCTCCATAGCTAATATATTTATAGCCCTACCATTCTCATGTACAGATTTTTGACTTGTGATGTCACCTAATGCCAACATTTGATGCCCAATCATTGCAGGACAATAAAATAGGTCAAGAAAATAATCCTTGATAAAGGCCAGTAGTGGCTGAAACGCGTTGGATGTGCCTCCCCCTCGCCAGTCCTGTGCATATATCGATTTACCGCTATAGTGAACCGCTAATTGATCCTGGGCAAATAGCGGCTTCATGTTTAAAGATCTCAGCCACTCAGAGGATGATTGTAAAGGAGATGCCTGCTGTTTCAGCATCAGAAAGACCAGCTTGACGACACATTGCGGGTGGCAAATGACTGTACACTTATTACTGACTGATCTTTGTTCTCTTTGAGTCGCTGCAAAGACACAATTTGGGATATCGGGATGTGTCTCTTTTGTGTAATAATTTTTTAAACCTACACATGGTATTGTAATGTCTTTGAAATCACATATTAGACATTCCTACTAATGTTTTATGTTGCTCCATAGCTAATGTACTTATAGGCCTGCCATTCTCATGTGCAGATTTTTGACTTGTGATGTCACTTAATGCCAACATTTGATGCCCAATCATTGCAGGACAACAAAATAGGTCAAGAAAATAATGTATTTTACAAAAATATCTTTTCAACTGTAAATAAAAAGGTGATTTTTTTTTTTGTCCACAGGATTAACATCTAATGCTTGTATTCAGCATCTGCTTTCGATTGTAAAAATGCTAAGAAGTGTGGACAATATAGAAAGGTAACATAGTTAATTTGTTAATGACCTAATGGATTGTGGCATTGGTAGAACTGCAGGTAATATCCTGTTGTGGTACAGTACGTGTTGCATAGAGGTAAACAATGACATATGGAATGTCATTATTGAAATGTGGAATTTTAGTTTGGATACATCCACTGGATACTGTAAGGCAATTGGAGAAGTACATTAGAAAGCTGTTCTGCAAATGTCCTTAATGTTTCTAGTGTCTTCTATTACCCTAACCTTAACCCTTTCCTTCCATTGCCCTAACCCTAACCCTAACCCTCTCTTATACACAGCCTAAGCCTAACCCTGAGACTCCCCTCCCTGCTGCCTGACCCTAAGACTCCCTTCCCCACAGTCTAACCCTAATATTCCCCTTCCATTACCCTAACACTCCCTTTCCTGCAGCCTAACCTTAAAACTCCTCTCCCCGCAGCCCAACCCTAAGACTACCCTTCCCGTAGCCTAACCCTAAAACTCCCCTCCCTGCAGCCTAACCCTAAAACTCCCCTTCCTGTAGCCTAACCCTAATATTCCCCTTCCATTACCCTGACCCTCCCTTTCCTGCAGCCTAACCCTAAAACTCCTCTCCCCTCATCCTAACCCTAAATCTCCTCTCCCCACAGCCTAATCCTAAAACTCCTCTCCCCGTAGCCTAACAATAAAACTCCCCTTCCTGTAGCCTAACCCTAAAACTCCCGTCCCTGCAGTTTAACCCTAAAAGTCCCCATAGCCTCATACACCTCTCCGGTCGCTGCAACGTTATTTTTGAAATAGCGAAGAAATTTAGCTTTCGACTGTCTCTATTTCTAAAATTGCATTTTCTCAGCAGCGACTCTCACAAATTTGGAAGCTGTTTGGAGCTCTCAATGCAAGCGGAATAGGCCATCCTTAGACAGCAAAACAAAAAAAATCATCAGAGAGATAGCATGGAGTCTTGGGAGTGGCAAATCAATAGTTTGGTGCGTTATGGGAAATAAAGAACGCACTGGAAAGTTCAGGAACAGCACAGAGCAATGTCCAATTTTCCAGAATGTAGGTATATCATTATCAAAGTCTACCATGATACAAAGACTTCACAAAAGCAAATACAGAGGGTTTTACTGCAAGGTAGGCAAAGTTAGCCAAAATCATCTTTTAAAAAAGCCATCTTTGGATAGATGAAGCTTAAATTAACCTGTGCCAGAAATATGAGAAGAAAAATGTATGGAGAATGCTTGGAATGGTTCATGATCCAAAGCATATTACTTCACTTGTAAAGCACAAGGGAGGTAGTGTGATGATATGGGCATACATTGCTTCCAATGGCACAATGTTTATTGATGATGTGAAAGAAGCAGTTGGATGAATACTGAGGTGTATAGGGATATACTGTCTGCACAGATTCAGCCAAATTCAGAAACTTGAATTTTTTAAGGCAACCAAGTGGAATATTCTGCAATGGCTGAGTCAATCTCCTGATAACGGGTGTAGGTCCCTGCTGAGAACGACCCTATTGCGAAAGAGCCGTTCTCTCCCAGCCAGTTCCGAAATGGAGCACTGAACACAGTGCTCCAAATGGTAAGTAACCCCAACCTTTTCCCTAATGCTTACTCTAACCCTCCTCAACGCAGCCTGACCCTAACCCTCCCTTCCCCACAGTTTAACCCTAAGACTCCCCTACCCGCAGCCTAACCCCAAGTGTCCAATCTCCACAGCTTGACCCTAGGTGTTCCTAACCCTCCCTCTAACCCTAAAAGTCCCTGGAGAGGTTACTCGCCTTTCCGTATGTGGCAGGCAACGGGTCCTGTGAGCAGCGCTTCCGAAAGTAAATGTTGATCGTCAAAAATCAAAAATGGCTGCCTATTCGAAATAGAGACAGCCGAAAAGGAACGTTCTTCTGTCCCTATTTCTAAAAGGCATTATTCTCACCAGGGACTCCCACTGGCCTCAACCTGATCGAGCATGCATTTCACTTGCTAAAGATCAAATTAAACGCAGAAATTTCCACAAACAAACAACAACTGAAGACAGCTGCAGTAAAGGCCTGACAAAGCATAACTAAGAATGAAACCCAACATTTGGTAATGTCCATGGACTGTATTCACACCTAAGAAGCTGATTCTTCTTAGGTGCGTATTATTCTGGACAGAGCCACTGCGCATGCATAGTCATATAGACTACGCAATTTGTGTAGGGGGTTCCTTCTGGATATTAACTCTTTAAAGACTGCACATAATTTTAAAGGTAAGAGGGGGCATGCCAGGGGTTAGTTCTGTAAAGTGGGTGGGGGGAGGGTTTGTAAATTAGGGTAGGAGGGAGGGCCGGGGAATCTATTAAGGAGGGAAAATACGCACGGGTAGCTAAACGTGCTCTATGGCACTCGTAAGTGGCGTTAAGCACTTAAAAACATGGGCTGACCGGGGGAGAGGAGTGGGGAATTAGGTGCGGATACATTCGTATTCGCACCTACGGATCACACACTTATGTGTGAATCCAATCCCATGTCACTTTTGTGCCATTGTAAATAGGGCTGCAATATCTGAACCTTTCATACATGTTTAAACCTTTGATATAAAGCTGAAAGTCTGCACCTCAATCGCGTCTCTGCGGTTTAATTTCATTTAAAATCCGTGGTATAGCCAAACAAAATTCTGAGGACAAAGATTGTGCAATAAAACCAGAAAACAGCACAGTTCCAGTAGTTATTGCAAATATTTCAGACTGTAAACAAATAAATGATGAATAAATGATTAATAATATAACTTATTGTTAATAATACTATAAATATTAGTTTTTTCCTCTTACAATCCAATCTACTTAAAATATATTTATATCTGAAATATAAGAATAATAGATATAAAATATCATTTGAAAGGGTGCAACAAACAAGCGTATACAGTCAAAACCTCAAATATATAGAGACAGTAAAAGGAAAGAACTTACCCCACCTCTGTCCTTTCACAATCTCTCACATGGGGCTCAAAGGGGCATACATTGTAAATTGTCATTTCTAGTGAACAAACATCTGTAGAACAAGACAATCAAAGTTATTGCCCATGTGGCAGCAAAAGTCTATATCTTGGGAGCTGAAGTTATTGGCTGAGCGGGTACTGATAGCGATATGTGGCATAGCAATGAATGAATGATACATAGGTGGGCGTACACCAGCTGACGTGAATCTCTACATGATTTTCACTGGGCATGCTCACAAACGAAGCACACACACAATTGTGCCCCATTTAGACCCTAATGCATCTTGAACTACAGTGGCTTGTGTTCTGAAGGGCATGTCGTGGAAGGTAAGAGGAAGAGTCATGTAGTAAATGTACAGTAAGGGCGTGGCCAAGCAAGTGCACACGATCCAGATCTGAACACAGACTGAAGAAAGCACTGTTAACATCAAAACATTTTCACCTGCCACAGGTCATATCTAAATCCAGGGGCTTACACTCTACAACCTATTTCTGACCTGTGCATTAAAATATTATACTTCAAAGGCAATATTAATGTTTTTTATTGTTTTAGTGCTTGAGTATACTATACAGTGTAATTTCCTACTGTTGCGCAACATATTTGGTCATTAATGCTTTCATCTTGCTTGCTTTGTGACCATACACTATGCCACACTTGCATTGCCATCCAGAAGTACCTTTGTATGTGTGTTACGATTACACACAGTCAATTTTTCACTTGCATGTATGGCACACATGCTGCGTCAGGCTTATACATGACTCTGGATCAGGCCCACTGTGTGTAACTGTACCAGCAGGCCCTCCTTCTGACTGTTATTCTTGATAGGTATACATGTTAATTAATGCTTTAAGTAAACCACAATATACTATATGGAGTTTAATGTGTTCTTTTAGTTCAAAGTCCAAATATGCAGCTTTCCAGCATTGTGCATGCAATTTGTATAAAATATTGGAGATTATTAGAGAAAATGAGTACACTTTTATAATTTTTCATATATTTTTATTTATTATTACAGTTGCCACGAGAGTGTATTTGAATCCTGGTTTTTACTAATCCACTTAGGAGGATGGGTGGACATCGCAGCAGAGCAGCTGTTGACGTCAGACCCTGAGATTTCAGACGACCTGCTGTGGCTTTTGGCATTTTACTACAATCCATGCAATGAGAACCAAAGCAGAAGTAGAACAATGGTAGGTTGTGATGTAACCCAGCATGAGTAAGTGTGGCTGTGAAACAAATGAGAATTTTGTAATTTTTATTAGTCTTTCAGTTATAAAATAACACATAAAATATACCAGATTTATGTATAACTAATGCCATTTTTATTTTTTGTTCAGCACTATAATCCATTTTAAGTAAGAAGCAGAGTTATGGATCACATTTATGCTGAAAGAGGATTTCTCACTATAGAAATCTTGTTAGGTACACATATAAAAGTAAAGAGGGCGCTTTTACAAATAACATTGTCTAAAATGAAATTACAGAAAAAAAAAATTGACATTAAAGTGCCTTTAAGAAGATTATGTTTCCCTTTTTGTCTGGCACTTTAGCAGCCTTCTCTGCTCTGGCTGGAAGCATTCTCTGTGGTAACAAAAAATGTTATTTGATTTTTGTTGATCTCTAAAATGAGGCTCAGTCAGATGTGTCATAAATACTAAACTTGGTTCATATCACTGGTTTAATAATGTTGCAAAGTATTTTCATAAATATCTATCTATCTATCTATCTATCGATATCTCTCTCTCATATCTCTCTCTCATATCTCTCTCTCTCTCTCTCTCATATCTCTCTCTCTCTCTCTCTCTCATCTCTCTCCTCTCTCTCTCTCTCATCTCTCTCTCTCTCTCTCTCTCATATCTATCTCTCTCTCTCTCTCTCTCTCTCATATCTATCTCTCTAATATCTATTTCATATCTATCTATCTTATATCTATCTCTCTCATATCTATTTCATATCTATCTATCTATCTCTCTCTCTCATATCTATCTATCTATCTACAGTGTATTCATCTGAAGATTTAAACACGAAACAGTTAACACTGTTCTATTGCTCAAAAAGTTTAAAATAGTCAGAAACATAGTAAACATGTATAAATTGTATTACAAATACAGACACCATACATACATTTGTATATTGCTAACACTTGCAAATATAATAATTGTTTATATAAATTATTTGTGTACTGCAGAGAGATCTGATGGATTAGAACTGTGTATAGTGATAATAAAATTGACACAATTTTCTGTTTACATTTCTGTATTCCTTTCTGGAAATACGGAAACTAATAGCTGATTTCCTTAAATTCTACATCTAGCTATGTTTTTTATTTTTTATCAAATTGCAGAGAAGCTGTCAGCAGAGTTGCGATAAAAATGATTGCATGAGAAAAAGTTAATATGTGGGACAAGTTTTTTTGTTTTTTTTTAATCTCGGTGTCTTCTCTGTGACTGGGCATACCCCATCTTCTCATTAGTTAAGTTAAGTCCATCTTTGTCTTGAAAGATGGCACTATTGGGAAGAGAGGAATATTTCCGAGTATTGGATGTGCCCGAATCCAGGGATTTGGGCCAAGCTAAACTGACTCTAAAATAGTTGTATTCATTCTGGTGGTGAGTTGTAAATGTACGTATTTAATAGAATCTTTAGAGACTGGATGTTGGCTCAATCCATCACAGAAAATAACTGAATCTGTTGACTCTTTAGACCACCCAGGAAAACCTCTCTTCGTTTAGTAAGTATTTAAAAAACCAGCATACTTGATTTCTTTTTTAAAAAAAGGTCTTATGGAAAAAATATCCATATTTATGCAAAGAAAACATAATATTAGCATGTTGTAAGACTGTGTGGGTGAAATATATTTACATCATTGTTTATCATCATTTTATGCAAAGGACTATGTTTTCTTAATCTTAAAGATTAAGATAATTTTTTTCCTTTCCCATTCTGTTCCATTGAGAGTTGTAATTGATCAGTTTTGGTTAGGGAGAAATCATAATTATAATATTGTTTCCTGTCTGATTGCAGATGAATGTTTGTGAGTGTATCATATACTGTATTGTTCTCTGTTACAACAAGATTAATACTACCATACAAAGACAATGCAGTCTTGGTGCCCATTAACATTATCAAACTAAACCAGCGATTGTCAACCTATTTTTGGTGAGTACCATTGACTCACTATGGTAATAGGTTCCCATTACCTCCTAGCCACTTTCTTTCTGCAACTGTATCCCTGTCATCACCCTCACCATGGCCCTACAACTTTCACTTTACCTCCTTCTTGGCTTATTAGCCTTTGGCCTAATCCCAAACATCCATATTCCTTCTCTCTTGTAATTTGATATATTTTTTACATTATCACGAGGATCCTTACTCACTTTCCATTTTGAGATCCATTTTTTTATTTCATATACTGTTCACTGCCCCACTTTTTTACTGAATAAGTCCTCTGCCATCTTGTATTTCTTGTTAAAATATGAATGCTACTGAATCACTGCTGCTTAAAACCATGCCCAGTAGCCTTACCTATGACCAATAGAACATGTGCCGCTGGCTGGGAACCCACCTTTCATTGTCACATCTTGTAGATATATCACCCATGCTCTCAGAGACGGAACTAGTGAGTTGTGAGCCCAGGTGTAAAAAATTATATATAATTATATTTATATATACACACACACTTCTATTTTAAATAGATATAGCCATTCACACAGACATTCAGCAACATTACCTCTTTATGGGCCGTATTCAGACCTCTGGCCGCATTGCGTATGCGGCCGGAGTTTACCAATATGAACTACTGCACATGCGCAGTAATTTTGTTACGCTATCTACGTTACTTTTTGCAACGTAGATTGCGTATACGCGGTCTTAAAGATTGCATATGCGGCCGGAGGTCTGAATACGGCCCTATATGTGTAACGGACATTTCTGCGTTATGTTACAGATAGACTGTATAGTCTGTTACTGGGTAATGGCAGTGTTGCTGGGGCATTTCCTTTCCTGTGTTTCTGTTGTTAGCAGGTTACCCCTCTGCTTTTCATGCACCTGTTTGCATTTATCTATCTGATCTGAGTAACTTCCATTTTGTGTGCCATTACCATTTTATTACTGACCAAATTCAATCCAATCCAGGCTTCTCGTCCTTCTCCTTCACAGCGTCTCTCCTCAGGAGTACAGAGCGTCTGACATCATGACATTGGGCCAATGCCCTCCTTGTAGCCCCGGCAATCCACCGCTGTACCCAGGTCTTGACTGGAATATAGCCAGTATTAGCAGTGGGCTTTCAGGACCTGGGTGCAGAGGTGGATCACAGAGGCTCCTCTGAACTTCAGGAGCTGTTACTATTGTTCCCTCCTTTCATCAGCCTGGCTGCTGGGGGACTGTGGGGCCCTAATGGTGGCGAACTATGGTGTTGGTGCAGCGGATGCAGGCCCCAGTATCGGCATGGGCCCCTGGTGCCTTGCACAGACCACACCGCTGGTAGTTCCGCCCCTGCATACTGTAGTTATAGATATATAATTATGTAGTTTAAGTGCAAACTTTTGTTTGTAGATATTATACAAGACATACTGTTGTTTTACATGTGTGAATTTTACACTGGCATTGCAATTTAGAAGGACGTGGATAAAATTTGGACTATTTTTTTCTGGCTTTTCATCAGTACAGTTGTGTCTCTTAAAAGTTTACATTGAAAACCATTTTATTACTGGACGACATAGCAATATGTTGTGTGGTCAGCCATGCAGTTCCTGCCTTGCTGTTAGGTCGGGCCAGCAGTCTTTGAACATTCACTGGTGACATTCATAGTGACTATACCTTCTGCAGGGAGGCAGTTGTGAAATTCTATTCCAATACTGATATCTAATAAACCTGTTTACTAAGGTTGAAGGCCAGTGATTATTGTAACATCGCTATAATAAATTTATTATTGTGTATCCTGTAACTTGTTTTTCTGCTTGGTGCATTATCTTGGTGAAAAATCCCAATTTGCTGTGCTATCATGATAATCTGTTTTTTAAATGTTACACTGCACATATAAAAGCACCCAGTTAACACCAAGAAAGCTGACCCCTCCAGTGGATAGACCTTCTTATTGTGCATTTTCCTTCATCAGCATCTTTTATATTACAGTTTATAAAATGTGTTGCTTTAGAAGTTTTTTTTCTACTGACCAAGGACCTGATTCAGAGATTGAAAATAAGAGAGGAAAGTTATTCCTGGACTAAACCATGTTGATTTCAGGGGAGTCAAATTTTATCTGTTGCAAACAGTATTAGAGTTTAGAGGTGATGTTTCCTATCCCAAGTCTAAATAACAGTGTAAAAGTAAAGCTGGTCAGTATCTGTGAGCGGTAAACAATTCAAAGATATATCCCTGCATGCAAAGAATAGAATTAACTTGACTCCCCCTGAAATCAACATGGTTTGCCCAGGAGTAACTTTCCTCTCTTATTTTCAATCTCTGAATCAGGTCCCAATACACCGTAATATCACCTCTGACATAGTGTATATTGTTTATGTATCTTATTATATTCTAGAAATATAAAGTAGATGAACACCTCTTATCAGGAGATTATCATTATGCAGTGCTGAAAATCTAGTTTTCTAGTGACCTGTTACCATCTGTAATAGCAAATGCTCTAGATTCAAGCTGAATAATCACTGACGTTTCTTTTATGTGTTCAGTGCAATTTGTGATAAGTAGTATTGACAGTATAGAAAGACACATATTAACCAGATATTTTTCATTTTTTGTACATGTTACAATCTTGAAATCCATAATAGGCCTTTCATAATTTTTTCCACTTCCAAAAAGACAGTTTCTGGCTAAATGCCCTAACAGCTTAATCGTAGAGACCAAAGTAATTCAGAGCATTTCGTTTTCGTCTTTTCAGAGTTTCATGTCAAGCTGAGTGTACCAATGCCTAAAAGCTGACTCGCCTTCTGGAAGTGAATGGTCTGCTGACTTTCTTACATATATTTTAGCTGTCACTAATCCCTTATTCAGAGTGAGCTGGTTACACAACTTTCTTCTGGAATGTTCTACATTCTTGAGGTCCTGCTATCGCTAAAGCAAATTAACTTTCATTAGAACATATTATTCCCTCTCATTTGTAATTTCTTATGTTGTATTTTCTAGGCAGAAGCAAGAACTGTTAAGGAATGCTTGGTGTTACTCCGCCAAAGTTCAACAGTTTGTGCCATGTCTTTTCACAAGATATTTGAGGAAGGAAATAAAGCCAAGGCATGGCATCCATGTACTCTGTCTCTGGTTAGACATCTATGTGTCACTTTTCTTTTGTCCTGTCCTGAGTGGCACGATGTGGCCAAAGACTGTATCTCTCATGTAAGTGATAACGTGTAAGAAGAAAACTGAATTTTTATGCACCCAGTGATCTGTAAAGTCCAACCAGTGCAAGGACACAATTTCATGTTGTACTCCCAGAGCCGAGGGAGACAATTAGACTTGACTTCAGATGTAACATTTAGATTATATCAGGCATTTTATCAGGCTTTTCAGTGTACATTTAATGTCCCAACATTTCACAATAGGAAGATGATGTTTTTTATATGTTTTATTACACTACATTGGACAACATGTGGTAGAACTTCCTAATGTGTTACTATCCCAGACCAAGATGTGTTTATATTTAGTCTGTTAGATGAAGAAATTTGGAAGAATCAGGATACAGAGGAGTTATGGATCCAGCCCAAAGTTCTTTTTAAAAGCAGAAATTTGTCTCATTATATTTGCTTCCTATATATAATGATATAATGATTTAAAGATTATAATACACAATATGGCACTGTTTAGTTTTATTGCTATTCCATATCATATCACAATATAAATAATACATTTGACCACTATTATCAACGCTACCAGTGCATGAAATAGAAATTTGTAATTAGAGCATGGTTTAACTGCTGTAACAGTGTTTCTAGGGTATGCACCAAATTCAATTTCGTTATATAATAAGCAAATTCATATGCCAGGAATTAGATCTAATAATAATGTTACCCAAGCACTGGAATTAGGTAAAGAACACACTGTATTCCTGCTACACATTAACAGGATGCAGACCTGGAATGGTTGTACGTGGAAGCTCTCTATGCCATTATAGTGACTTCTCCCATTGTACCAATGACTGAATAATCTGCTAAATCATACGAAGATAATAAACATCTATTACATATATGAACCACTGAAAGTAAACTGTACAATGTAAAATATTATTTTAAAATATATCTTTTGTAAAATATAATAAAATAGGATCAGATTCAGAGTGTGAAAATAATAAAAAAGATGAGAAAAACGGGTTGTAATCATATTTCCGACGATAAAAATACCTCCACGAGGGTACCGGCGGTGAAAATCCCGACACCACAAAAATACCGGCGATGAAAATCCCGACACCAAAACAATACCGGCGATAAAAATCCCGACACCAAAAATATACCGGCCAAAAAAATTACCGACCCCTAAAAAATCCCGACACATAAAAAATACCGGCACCCAAAAAATACCGGCACCCAAAAAATACCGACGCATAAAAAATACCGGCAGAAAAACAATACCGGCAATTTAAAAACC
>WWET01006246.1:0-16180 GCA_011038615.1 Limnodynastes dumerilii
CATGTATGAGTGTATGTATGTATGTATGTATAGTGCTGAGCACTCATATATGGAGAGCCAAGCATTGTTGTAAGCTGTCAGCCTCTGACAGCTTCTTTCAGGCAGACAGCCTCTCAGCCCCGCCCCCTTTACCACATGACTCAGCTCATCCAGGTTCAGGCCCCACCTCCTTGTTATGGGCCCCAATCTTTCCCCTGTCAGAGTATATGTCAGTGTAATATACCTATAGTTGTGTAATTATTGTATGTGAAAGTGATGTCTTAGAATTCCATAATAATTGTTGTTCCTTTTCATAGACTTTCTTACCTGCATCTGAGCTCCCATAATGCTTTGCTGCTTGCAGTGGGGCATTATATGTCTCGTATATTGGGCCCAGTTGTCGGCAGTTCTGCCGCTTATTTGTGGTGTTTATGGGCTCCGCTGCCCTCGTGATCTGTGCAGATTAGCCCTGGCCAACATGTGGCTCTCCAGGTGTTGTGAAACTACAAGTCCCAGCATAGCTGATACCTGCCAAAGTGTGCTGGTGTTTGTAGTTGTGGCTGAGGAGACAGAGGTTAGGCTGCTCTGCTGTAGATGGACACTGGTGACACTAATGCTGGTGATTGCTGTGTTGGGGACAGGTGCGGTTTCCTGGTACGAGGAGTTCCAGCGTCTGTGTGATACCGTCCCCTGTGTGGAGGTGCAGAGGCTTCAGGAGCACACTGACCAGGTCCTGCACATCAGCTTCTCACGCTCGGGGGATCTATGTGCCACCTGCTCCAAGGACTGTACAGTCAAGGTGAGGCTTCATGTCTCGTGCTCCCACCCTGGGTGTGACCAGGGGGCATTGTCCTCATACGTCTTCCTCCTGCCGTCCCCTCTGCAGATCTGGAACACCAGACACCCTCTGTCCCTCCTGCACAGCTGCAACATGAGACCTCACCATTGGAGCTACACCCAGTTCTCCCAGTTTAATTCAGACAACACGCTCCTCCTGGTGTCTGGGGTCTTCGTGGGTCCCCACAACTCATCCGCAGGGGAGATCGCAGTCTTCAGCCTAGGTAAGGTCTGGGCATCAGTGCCACTTATAGGGGACTTGTAGAGTCATTTTCACATGACTGGGCGGTAAGAGGGCCCTGCCCGCAAGCTTACACTCTATAGGACACTAGGGATTGATACATAATGGGAAGTGCCATATATCATACAATGGAGAGACAGGGTGTATGGTAACAGTGCTCAGTGCTGTGTATGGTCAGTCACACAGCAGTGTTACTACCAGGACTGAGGGGAATTTTAGTATGGATAAAGTGCCCAAGTTAGTAACATGTCTATCTATATATAGATAGATATAGATAGATAGATATATTATTCATTTGTTCATAGACTAAAATGAAGCTTGTTTCTTTATTTAGATTGAATGACAAATGAAACCTAATTTAATTGTTTGTACCACTTGTGTCCACTAGGTGTCCTCAGTTTTCTCTTTAGTCTCCATATCACACTGTACTGTGGTTACTATATTACCTGAATGCATAAACTATAAATGAATGTAGTTCATTGATAATGTAGGTGTAGATTTTAGCACTGTATAATAAGGGTGAGTTGAGTCCATGTCTTGCCGTGGTTTGTATGGTTTTGTACCCTGTTTATCGCCCGCAGATGGATTTTACCTTTTGAGTCGCGTTAGAAATAAGCCATATGATGTGTTTGGTTGTTGGCTGAATAACACGCACCTGATCTCCGGGAACTTGCACCGCATGGGCCGAGTCACCTCTTGCTCCATCTTGTGGTTAAATAAAGCCTTTCAGGTAAGCCCCAGCTTGGTAAAGAGGACGCGGGGCGGGCGATGGAGTAAAGTCATTGTGATATTCGTGGCCTGTCCCTTTTTTCAGGACGTGGAGTCTGAGAATCTCAACGTGATCAAAAGACTTTTCAAAATCCAGAATCTAAACGGCAGCACCATCCGTATGGTAATGGTGGCAGATGCTCCTGAGCTGCTGGAAGGGGCTGGAGAGACAGGGAAAGGGGCTGAGCAAGGTCCCCCACCAGCGGAGGAGGAGGAGGAGGAGGGCGACATGGCTGCAGTGTATGGCGAGGAGGAGGAAGAAAGGGACATTACTGAGAACGATGCAGAGATAGCGGCTGCTCTTCAGCTGTTCATGGACAACAACATCCAAAACCAGGAGGAGGCACCCCGACCGCCGCTGACGGCAGAGCAGTTTGAGACTAAAGTGGCCCAGTTGTACGCCAAATACCGGACAAAGCAGCCGGAGGAACCAAACAGCACGGAGCAGAGCGAGAGAAGGAAGTACCTCATCTTCACCACCGGGTGTCTCACCTACTCCCCGCATCAGATAGGTCAGTAGTGACAACAAACAGTTATTGTGGTGAATGCTGACTCTAATGGTGCATGGCTTCTATCCCACCCCATACACAGACAGACTAGAGGAAGTAACATGTATAGCTTGGAGCAGAGAAGAGCAATTACAATGGTGCATGGCCTGTGTCACACACCATACAGAGACAGACAGACTAGACATCAATCTGTCTTATTTATTGTTTCTTCATTAAGCATCTTTTTAAGCAGTATGGTTTTTTTTGCACCTTCCAGAGAGATTTTGAAAAGGACAACCATGTGTTTGGCAGGCACACACCTTTTAGCTTGACATGTGATGTGAAGTGACTGTGGTTACCATGGCATTCTGACATTTTGCTTTGGTTGGTCTCTTAAGGTTAACATTTTGTGGAATCGCTGCTTTAAACTGTAAAACCAGGCCCGGCTCAGATGATTTGTGTGACTTGTATGTTAGATATGGTTTGTGTGAGTTGTGAGTATAGAAGGCAGGTTATGTGTCAGTGATAATGTACAATGTTGGGCTCTTTCTATGACTTGTACGATCCGGGTTATTGCTGTTGCTCCCGTTAAAGCCCAGGTTGTGTTCTTAGAATTGGATAAATAGGCCGCTATGTCATTATTATTAACGTTTATTTATGTCATTGTGATACATGCAGCAAAGACATCACAAGGTAAAAGAAGCCTCGCATTTAAGTCTCCGGCCCCTGATCTGACATGATACAATCCCCATCTGTCTGCAGGGAGGATCTCTGTGTAGTGGTCACAGGCTGCAGAATAAGCTGCATGATAAAGTACATGGAGAGCCGTCAGTCTATAGCGCAGCAAGTGATTGGCTCTGTCTGTCCTCTTGCAGGTATAAAGCGCCTCCTTCCCCATCAGATGAGCACCGCAGGCTTCGTGCTGGGAGAAGAGCGCGGCCCCAACGAGTTCTTTGATTCGCTAGATCACATCATCAACATCCACGGTCACATCATCGGCATGGGCCTGTCTCCTGACCAGAGGTGGGGATAACGCCAGAGCCACTGTCACTGCATGTAGTGTCCCCGGGTCAGAGTGACTGTCACTGCATGTAGTGTCCCCGGGTAGGCGGTGACTGTCATTGCATGTAGTGTCTCCGGGTCAGAGTGACTGTCACTGCATGTAGTGTCCCCGGGTCAGAGTGACTGTCACTGCATGTAGTGTCCCCGGGTCAGAGTGACTGTCACTGCATGTAGTGTCCCCGGGTCAGAGTGACTGTCACTGCATGTAGTGTCCCCGGGTCAGAGTGACTGTCACTGCATGTAGTGTCCCCGGGTCAGGGTGACTGTCACTGCATGTATTGTTATTCTCCGGTTATTCCACCAATTCCTGCGTTATAAACGTCCCATAATTCAGGATGTCAATTATAAGGGTTCCAAAAAGACGTCTGTGTCCAGCACGTTAACGAGTCATTGCGCAGCGATCAGCTGATAACGAGCGTCAGGAATGAGGGAATCAGCGCACTCACGGACAGATCTCCTTACTGCAGCGCAGCGACATTAGTCCTACGGAACAGACACTTATAGACAGTCACCGGGCACTGAGACCACGAGCCAGGAGCTCCCCCTGAGAGGCCACTGTAGTCAGGACTCACCCTGTGTCTATATACTGCAATATTTCATTATGTATCAGGGGGAGCGGCCACCATGTCTTCCTTCAAGTAGCCATTACGCTGCTGTATGGCATGAAACAGATCATCGACAAACCACACACCCCAAATAAATAAATAACTCATAATTATTAAGTACAAACAAACCTATATATATATATATATAAAAACACAAAATATACAAAATATAAAAAAAGTATATAATTTAACAATAAATATCAAAATAAATTAATAAAAACATAATATAAATAGAACATAATCAAGAAATATATAATCAAAATGATATAAAAAGAAGTAAAGCCAAAACATAACAAGTATTGCAGAGATGAAGCATTGCTGTATGGGACGTATTATTCAGCTCTGTGGTATCATTGAAGCCCTAATGACATTAATGGTTTCAGCTTAAATATCCAGAAGGCGTCTCGTTTACAAAGAGCATTATATCCGTCCCCTCTCCTACATGTAGCTTGTGTGGATCAGTGACTGTGAAGGTAATACCCTGAGAGGCTGTTTCCTTGAACCCTGTGCTTTGGTATATTCCCCCTGTGTTCCAGGAAACTCCCCTCCGCTTTTCTTGTGGTACGGCCCACGTATTGTGCCCCACAAGGGCAATGGATGACATAAAGCACAATTGTATTGAGGTGACATCTGTGATGATCCCTGTGTGACATTAATCGTCATCTCGCCATTGCTAGGTATCTGTATGTCAACAGCCGATCCTGGCCCCGCAACTGTGTGATCTCAGACCCCATGTCTCCACCCCCTATCGCCGAGGAAATAGAACTGCGCGTCTTTGACCTGAGGACGCTCCGTGAAGCCAGTGAACCCCTCCGCGCTCACCGCGCTTACACCCCAAACAACGAGTGCTTCTTCATCTTCCTGGACGTCAGCAGAGACTTTGTGGCCAGGTAAGAAGAGGACGAGCCGCTCTCCCGTGATATCAGGGTATGTGAGCACGTGCAGAGACACAGCTGTACACAGCGCATGGAGGAATCATTACAGCGTCTGTACTGCAGATACACGTCTATATGTATTTCATGTCCAGACCTGTAGTTCAACATATTTTCCCCATTAAGATGCAATAGCTTCTACCAGCCAGTAGGTGGCACTCTCCTGTAATAAATCAGTAGTTTCCAAGCTATCTCTGTTTAAGGCACCTTTCTTAATTAACAGGTTTTTATATAGCACTTTACAGAGAATATTTCACATTAGTCCCCGACACACACACACACACACACACGAACACACACACGAACACACACACGAACACACACACACACACCGATTTTTTCAGTGTGATATTAAATCAAAGCATCTTGCGGCGATATTGATGTGATATTTTTCCCCAAATCACCGTATTCAGTAACATACGATTTAGATGCGAAAAAAAAATATCACATGAGATGCTTTGATTTGAAAATATCAATATCGCAGTGATTGTGATATATTAATCGCGAAGATATAATATATCACAATGTTAAAGTATAGGAAACATGTTTTGATTAGCAAATCGTCTCATGACCTGCAAATCGCATGTTTTAAATGAGGCCCTAAGTGCAGCATGGCTGAAATCGTTAGCCATGCTGTCCTGATATAATATTGGACAGAATTTAATTTATTCAATGCCTCATTCTGTGTAATATATAAGACATATTCAGCACCACGAAGAATAGATTGCCTATAAGACACTCACATACCTTACACACTGGCCAACATTTTATAAAGCAAAATCCATACAAACTTATCCTGAGTACATACCTATGCAATTATCTTGGCGATTCTGCAATTCCAGACCATTTGGAATGATATTGAAAAGCACAAATGTATAGAAGTAACCAATAGCGCTTCACAATGCTGCAAAATATAGCTGCTTATATCCCAAAAGGCTGTGAAATAACCATTCAAAAGATTCAATGTATAAATAGAAGGTGGGATAATAGCGCTAACATATGTGGATGAAAATACAATTTATAGTCTGTATTTGTACACATCCTATAAGTAAGGAATGCAGTCTGTACGGTAGATGCACCAGTCCTAAGATAAGGAAAGTAGTGTAAGTCTGTGAGGACCACAATGGCTTACAGTGTGTTGTCGCTCTTCCTAATAGCCCGTTCCGTGTTCCCTCAGGGCAAAGGGTACCGTAGGTTGGGACTCGATGTTGTAGTCACCAGGTAGTAGGAGGATCGCGTGGTATGTTGTATCCACGTGTATTCACAGCACAGCCGCTATGTCCGCCCGCCGGTGTTCAACGGTATCCAAGCCTCGTTCCTAGAATCTCGGAGCGTTCCACTAAGGTGAGGGCCTTCACCTTCTTATTGTGCAGCCTTAGGATTGGAGCGGCGCAGGAGCCGCAACTCCCACCCAGCAGGATAGACTCAGTGGAACGCTCCCTGAGATTCTAGGAACGAGGCTTGGATACCGTTGAACACCGGCGGGCGGACATAGCGGCTGTGCTGTGAATACACGTGGATACAACATACCACGCAATCCTAATACCTGGTGACTACAACATCGAGACCCAACCTACGGTACCCTTTGCCCTGAGGGAACACGGAACGGGCTATTAGAAAGAGCGACAACACACTGTAAGCCGTTGTGGTCCTCACAGACTTACACTACTTTCCTTATCTTAGGACTGGTGCATCTACCGTATAGACTGCATTCCTTACTTATCGGATGTGTACAAATACAGACACAAAATAATTCCTGAGCCGTCCCATCCTCTCCCTCCAACAACTGTGAGTCTAGTGCTGCTCAGAGCATGGATGGAGGCTGCGCTATGCTGACGTCATATCACAGCCTCTCTATGTGCAACCACTGTGCGCTGCCCAGACCTGGACAAGAGAGGAGAGAGAGAGGCTCCACCCTCCAGTGTCTCTGTAACCCCCAATCCCTCCTGCTCTTCCTTTCTTATCCGGTGGCTCTGCAGCAGAATAGTCTCATCATCTGCTATGAGCAGCCTGATAATCATGTGACCTGAGGTCAGGTGACACCAGTATCAGGCTGCTAGCAGCAGCTGAATAATGCATAAGCCCAATGATACAGCATCCTGCACTAGAGTTGGTATTATTGAAGGTATCTAAAATCCAACCATGACTGATACAACTTTCTACTGTTCCAGCGGAGCAGAGGATCGCTGTGGCTACGTCTGGGACCGCCATTACAACGTCTGCCTTGCCACCCTGTCCCACGAGGACGTGGTCAATTCCGTGGCTTTCAGCCCCGTGGACCAGGAGCTGCTACTAAGTGCCAGTGATGACTATACGATCAAAGTCTGGTGTTCGCCTCGATCGCTGCGCAACTCCCAGGACCTGCTGCGGCAATCTCCTCGCTACACGTCCCACGACAGCTGAGACCCTGGTTTAGGAGCATAATGACCTCCTCCTCTCACCATCACAGGTCATGGAAGTTGTGAGCAGTGGACTCAAGGTACTGGGACCCAAGAATGTCTTCAGTTAATAAACACAATTTCCTCACTCTCCTCCCCAGACAACACACAGGAGACGCCTCTTTCAGTGCCAGATATTCGCATTATTGTTTTTACCGGTGTCTCCGTAACTACATTTCTAATCACTGTGTGAGGCTCCTCCCTCTCTGTATAAAGACGCAGGGTCCACCATTTCACTTTCCCACACATGAAGGTAACCTGAGCGAGACGATG
Organism: Limnodynastes dumerilii; assembly: GCA_011038615.1. Lineage (NCBI taxonomy): Eukaryota > Metazoa > Chordata > Amphibia > Anura > Limnodynastidae > Limnodynastes > Limnodynastes dumerilii. The sequence continues at coordinate 7,624 of WWET01006246.1, forward strand.
AGTGCGGCAGACGAGGTAGAGCAGACATCCCGGCCATGTTACTTAATGTTTGTTACAGGTAATGGTGCAAAAATCAGACTGATCGCAGAGGTAAAGCAGCAAGTTTATATGAAGCCAGTTTCTGTAAGTCTGTTTAGGGGCCCATTTTTGTCCCTGTGCCAGTCACTCCGTTACATAGAAGTTATTATTATTTTCAGGGGGTCTGAAATAGTTTCCTTTTTACAGGAGAATATTCAGTTTGTTGTTTGTTTTCTTTCCAAATAAATTCTGAAAAATGACTTTAAAAACGTACCTTTTATCTCTTTTTCCCGGCTGGGGGTCAGAATGATTTGGTTATTGTGGTAACGACAGACATTAACTCACCAGGAGGAAGTGTCAGCTCACCTGCCAAGGGCAGAAAACATTTTCTAATCAACTAAATAACATTCATAGATTGTAAGACCATGGAGCGACTCGTGGATACAGCCGGCTCTATGGAGAGAACATACACTGAGGTTTTATATACTAGTACTGGCCACAAATACATTTGATACATGGTCACAGTGATAGTCTGAGAACGTCACCTGCCGTTTACACTAAGCAATAACAGACATCCTCGTCCTATAAACATCCTCAGCGAGGGCTCTAGTTTAGACTATTTGCTGCATCCCGTCATGGAGGATTGATTGGTCCGGCAGCAATTTTCTTCTCCACGGGAACATTTATCATCACCCGACAACATAAAAAACCCCACAGATTTGCTATACGGGAACATTTATCATCACCCGACAACATAAAAAACCCCACAGATTTGCTATATTCAAAGGGCCAGATTTACTAAACTGTGGAAAAATAAAAAGTGGAGATGTTGCCCATAGCAACCAATCAGATTCTAGCTCTCACTTTCCTATTACATACTAGAGAATGTCAGCTAGAATCTGATTGGTTGCTATGGGCAACATCTCCACTTTTCAGAACCCACAGCTTAGGAAATCTGGGCCAATGTTTCTACATACCGGTAACTGGTGACATCGGTTATGTTTGTCTTCAAGTAATCCAGCAATGAGCAGTCACTTTTACAATGCAGGGATGTCCCTCCCACCAGCGATTACGCTAAATAGCGAATGTGCGATTGTATTACGTGTAAGTACGACTTCCAAGACACAAAAACACTTGAAGAGTAAAGTTGAACACTTACCCGATGCACTCTCTCATGCAATAAATTGAGCAATAATTAACAGGTGATTAAAATATGCATCAAAGCACATTACTTTTCTGCAATAAAATCGCACATTTGCTATTTAGTGTTATCACTGGTGGCAGGGACATTACTGTATTTTTCCAAAATATTTCCTACTTCCAAGTACTGACAAATTATTCTTAGCTCTCACAATATTCCCATGACCTCTACCCTGAAAAAGACCGGAGCGTTCAGTTACTGCTCTGCGGTTATGTGAGACAATGGCCTTTGTAACAAATCATACCAAGAAAGGCTAGAGGAAGTGACATGTATAGCTTGGAGCAGAGAAGAGCAACTAAAATGGTGCATGGCCTGTGTCACACAGCATACAGAGACAGACTAGAGGAAGTAACATGTATAGCTTGGAGCAGAGAAGAGTAACTAAAATGGTGCATGGCCTGTGTCACACAGCATACAGAGACAGACTAGAGGAAGTAACATGTATAGCTTGGAGCAGAGAAGAGTAACTAAAATGGTGCATGGCCTGTGTCACACAGCATACAGAGACAGACTAGAGGAAGTAACATGTATAGCTTGGAGCAGAGAAGAGTAACTAAAATGGTGCATGGCCTGTGTCACACAGCATACAGAGACAGACTAGAGGAAGTAACATGTATAGCTTGGAGCAGAGAAGAGTAACTAAAATGGTGCATAGGGTATCCTAAATTGTAAACCAAATTGAGGGTAAATAGGGTCTAGGGTCAGTATAGTTTTCAATAAACAAATGGGCAGACTAGATGGGCCATGTGGCTCTTATCTGCCGTCACTTTCTATGTTTCTATGTTAATCTGCACAGAAAGCGCACGGAACCTCTCTGCTATGAATGACCGCAGTAAGGACACTGTCCCACGTTATTCACTGGTATGACTGTATCTAGTACTACAAGCAGGCAAAGTGATCAACACTACAAGTCCTTAACCAAGGAGGACACAGATGTCAGAGTTTCTTTCAATAACGCATTTATATAACAGTCTTTCCCTTCTTCCCCTGGAGGGGGTACAGAATCACTTACCTCCATATTGTGGATGCAGCATCGCCGGTCAGAACCACTGTGAATGCAATCTCAGTTCATTAGGAACATGACACTTGAACATAGTAAATGGATATGGTGTCAATACTGGTTCAGGCCACTAGGTGGTGCACTAAACAACCTCATGTCAACACCAGTAGGACAAATTCTTAACCTGTGTCTCAATATAGGATTGTGGTCTCCAGGAATATAAGCCACATAATAATACAGAAATATCTGCTTCATAGGGAACCTGCCCTACAACCAAACAGCCACAGATAGTACCAGAACTACAATCCCCATCATGCTTTGCCAGGTATCCACTATGTCTGCACTATAAAAGGTCCTTGTCATCGTGTTGTCAGTTGCCAATGGCATCCCACAGTGTGTGTGGCCAGCTCAGTGTCCAATATAATAGCAGATACCTAACCAATACTGTTTCCAGACAGGCGTCTTACCTCTGTACAGCGTTATTAAACCTTGTGCGCTGAGACACTGGGTATGCATAGTGATCCCTCTCTCACTGAAGATATGGCTCCGTTCTCCTCATTGTGGCTGAAAAAGAAAATGAAAAACATATGTCCATTATCACCCCAGCTCCATATATACACGCCATACCCTCCAACATGACCCATTCCATTAGGCACAGAACACCCTGCTCCTCAGCTTCCAACTGTCAGTTACTATGGTAACCACCTTTGTTGAAGATGCAAATAGTTTTTTTAAATGTCAGTTACTTCATTTAAACCAAGTGAGTGACAGCTGGAAACTCAGGAGCGGATTAAATTGTACCTAATGGAATGGGTCATGTTGGAGGTCCTGGTAAACATACATATTTATACAAATCCACTCATCATTTTTACCCTTAGATAAGAACAAGAAAAAATTCTATGAAACTCACCCCCAGTTTCCATTTGACTCGTGGGCAGAGCAGCACTAATTTGACTCGTTAAATGACCCAAGTCACCAGGAACAAAACTTTGCTCCTGAGCTTCCAACTGTCACTCACCTGGATTTAATGAATTAACTGATGTTTGAAGAAACAGGTGGTATCCATAGGAACTGAATGTTGGAAGTTCAGGAGTGGAGTATTTTCTATCTAGTGGAATGGGTCATGTTGGAAGATTGTATAGTGTGGATACTGGTTCTAGTATCAGCAGATTTGTCTGCCGCTGTGCCAAATATCACATACGCAGATTAGCTGAGATATGATCCAACCCCGAGGCGTATCCGACTCTTACAGTAGAGAGCCAATTATAATAATACTCACATCTACCAGTCTGTTCCGTCGGCTGCCCGTTCATGACAACACAAGAGCGCCCCCTTGTGGATGTCAGGGAAAATAGGTCAAAGCGCAAGACTCACCGGGTCTCCTGGCCTTTTCCGGTCTGTAACTCCTACAAAACGGAGGCAGAAAAGGAGGAAAAAAAACACAACAAACAGAGATCCTACCAAAATACCAAGGTGACAATACAGTCTCCACAACTGCAACAGGCATTACTCTGATCTGCCCCCATCCATCCTGCAACAAGACATTAATTGATGCCTGAAGGAATATGGGTCAGTGAGTTACAGATTCTTTTCTGATAGAGGTTTATTATTATTTAACAGACAAATCAGTTTACAATTGTGTACATACATTGCTTTGTAATGACATCACTTGTACATACATTGCTTTGTAATGACATCACTTATGTCTAAATCATTTTCCAATACAAAACACTTTATCGTCTCCATCCCTGAACAAAGGCACCATCTGACAGTGTCCATTTCTCCATTCACTGAAGTTGTGTTTCTTAACATAATACGCAATTCAAGAAAATCCCCCCAAATCCTGCATTTTAGAACTCCTTCAAACTGGATTTCCCAAATTTTGACAATTTTAAAATAGAGAAAATGTTTTACCAGAGAGAAGTCACAATGTGTAAACAATAAAAAAATCAATAAAATAGAACGCCATTAGTGACTGCAACATTTTACATAAATCTGATAACACAAGCAGGTTAATAGCTGCTAAAAGCCTTAATCATAGTAACTGCACAACAGCATATTCATAGTAATGTACAACAGCATATTAATAGTAATGCAGGGTTGCCGACTCTCCCGGAATATCCCGGAGACTCCCGGAATTTGGGCTGTTCTCCTGCAAGCCCCAACAGATAAAGATGACATGTGAGCCCTCCCACCCATCCGCGCTAAATCCAACGTAGATTGACAGGGGGCGGGACTTAATGCCGCAATTTACATAAATCACGTCATTAAGCCCCACCCCTCATTGTAATCAATAGCTTCCTTCCGGGTTCTCCTGGAGGGAAGCTTTCAGTTGTCGGCAACCCTGAGTAATGTACAACAACATATTCATAGTAATGTACAACCAAATAAAGAAAACCAGAAGGAACTCAATCAATGACAGTTAATATCCTAACACTCATTGATATATTTATTTATATACATACATGTTTTTGTAGGGCAATGAAAGTAGAAAAATAATATATACACTATAAATTACGAATACATATACTGCGTGTGTCAGGTACAAAATAATAATATGCCTCAATAAGTCTAAAAATATGTTTAATACATTAACATTCTCCCCCCTCAAAATGAAAATGATTTATATTCAGTATCGTCATATCTGGAGTGATGAATTACACAGTAAGAGTCATGGAGAATATACTGATATATATTCACAAAATAGGGTTATTCTTATTATACTATGCAATGGGCCAGATTTACTAAGCTGCGTGTTTGGAAAAGTAGACATGTTGCCCATAGCAACCAATCAGATTCTAACTGACATTCTCTAGTATCTAAAGAGAACGCGAGAGCTAGAATCGGATTGGTTGCTATGGGCAACATCTCCACTTTTCCAAACCGGCAGTTTACTAAATCTGGGCCTATGTGTTTATAGAATCAGTATTACACATACACTGTGTATAAGAATAAACCTTCCGCACTGAGCTGAATTCTTTATCTTGTTTTCACATGAAAGCAACAATGTTGCAGACACAATATAGTTAACAAATAGAGCATATAATAATAATTATAGAGCATATTATAATGATGATAATTATATGATTATTAGTTGAGATTACCTCTTGTTCATGCTCTATAATTGTTTGCCCTCATTATTTTTCTCTGACATGTACGTCACATACAGTACATGTCAGTATTCCAGAGGGCAAATCACCTCATGTCATCCAAAGATGGCCTAATAAATAATTGTAAAAATAAATAAAATCTATATAAAAGTCCAAAGCGTGGCACTCAATGATGATCTGTCAGGAGACTGCTCATCCCCCAGAATTAGCTTCTGATATGTGTATTTCCCCAGCAGATGAGCAGCACTCAGTCTTCATACATACAATGTGCACCTTTTGGACGATATTGTATTTATTAAGACTTGGAGCCGCTCATCTGCCAGAAATTATACATATATTATCCAAGCACCAGACAACTGCAAATATCTGTTTCCAGGCACTTTACAAGCAAGTGACATACAACAATTGTACTTATTTTATACACTCTGCACTTCATTGTCCATACGACTTACTGTGACTGATCAAGAGCATCGCCCCCCAGTGGCCATTCTGGAGACACGTCTCACTGCAAGACGGACTCAGAGACAGGGAACGTCTGTGACCCAGGCAGGAACGTGGGTACTCCTCTGCACTCCTACGCGTGCCCAGGACCCTGCCTCAAGTATTCCTCACGCATCTCTGTGTGTGCGCAATACTGAACCGTATGTAAGGGCTTAGCCAAATCCTTACGGTACGATTTCAATATCTAATACCAACCGCCATGCATATCTCATACACACGGTAAGTGCGCTCACCCCCCGTGCAGAGACGGCTGCTTCCGATGCACAATTCTTGGTACTGCGTCATATATATGGTATTCGAAGCCATGACAACAAATTCCCTTCCCGAAAATTGAGCATTGTTTTTTCCCAGGTGCAATGAGGCCCAACACAACCTGGTAGAGATTTCTCTCAATGAGGAAGAGTATCTAACCTACAATTTCACCCTTCAAATATCAATACAAACATCCAATAACAGCCCTTTCCTCCCTATCACCACAAAACATCCCCAAAACAGAATATTGACAGGATGGGAATCAGTCCTATAAGAGAATCCATTCTCAGGGGTGTAAATATTCAGCAATTATCAAACTTCAAAAAACGTCCAGGCGTTATATGATAAAGCAGATTATGATATATTTCTATTCCAGAGAACATAGCACATCACCAGCTTTCACAGCTACTGCACAGTAATTTATTCTTTTATGTTATATTAATGTGACAGGGAGGAGGCCATTGTCAGCTTCTACGACGGAATTAAACCCCTTTAATCTCATGTAACTTTGGTCAGCGCCAGTCAAATATAGTCCCGATTTTTATAAACGCACAAATGTAAAGCACTAAATGACAGCGGAGACGGCATGATCTATAGACTGCTGTGTGAGGTGTTGCATGTATTACATCTATAATAGCTGCAATCCTTCAATGCTCACAGTTTTTATGTTTCATATTCAGCAGAATTGAGTTCACGCAAATCTCCACCAACAAAACATGGAACACGTGATGTCCTCTTATTTATTACTGAGCTGATAAAGTCACTTCTTGTTCCCAGACTCCCCCACCCCCTCCCAAATCACTAACAAATGTCATTTACACTAGAAGACTAAATAATAAGCGATCATTAATAACAATTAAGAGCTGGATAACAGGCTACAATAACATAAAATCATATTAGTATGAGCAACTGTATTACACACCGTGCAGACACCAGCATTTCCATATATAACACTAGGTGTACATGGCCTATACATCCCTTACACACAGTGCAGGTAGTCATTTCCAGGGCTGAACGGAAATGCAAATGCCACATAATCTAAATTAATGTGGCACCCGATTTGCATAAACCAGTGACATCACACCGGGATCAGCCCCCAATATGGCCGCCTCCGCTGCGCACAAACAATGCTGGCAGATTTTTCAAAATCAAGATAAACTGAAAAAAAATAAAGGCTGAAATCTGTAGGTAACTAATGTCTAATATGGGCATCCACTTTACCCTCTCACCCTCAAAGACTTAGTACCAGACAAACTTCAGGTCAATCAATGAATTTGCACTTGGGGATTCTCATTGTCGCTCTTTTGTTTTATTAAGATTCATTTTTTTTTCTTTTTTTTTCTTTTAAGATTCTTTTGTTTGTTTTTTTAAGATAAAGTTTTTTTGTTTTTTTTTTAAATCTTTTTTTTTTCCATGTTTTTTGGTTTAGTTTTTTTGGTTTGTTTTATCTTTTTTTTGCCCCTCATAATTTTTCCAGGTGCAAATCTGGACCTTTAAGGGATCTCGATCCAGTACGGATTCCAAGACAATAGTGGGGAGTGGTCAGATTACAATGCTATATACACAATGATAAATAGCAATGAAGCATCTTTATATAAGCAGCGTTTTTGATAGACACAAAGTATTTTGTAAATTAGCTTATAGTATTCCTCCTAACCCGACAATTTCTCTAATAGACCCCCACCACCTCCACAGAACCACCACCACCACCACCTCCTTTCCTTCCCATCTCTGCAATAGTAAAGCTCCTTGTCGGATGCTGTGGACACGGCCATAAGAAGCGCTGCTCTAATCTCCTACCTCTCCGCCGAGACGCCATCCACGGCGTGGCAGCGGTTACGCCCCTAAGCGGTGACAGAAAGAGAGACTGAAGCAGAAGACAGAGAGACCTCTCTATGGCCGGACCGCAGACCATCGGAAGACAATGACCTTCTATAGTGCAGCAACACTGAAGAAACAGCTTAAAGGGCGAAGAATGATTTTATAAATCGCAGACTTGTGGCGCTAAATCTTATTTTTTTCCTTATTAGATTATTATAATTTGATTGTTTTATTATATATTTTTGTAGTTGATTTTACTGTTAATTATTATGGCTCTCTATAGGCTGCGTTGTCTTATATAGCTCTCTAGCATACACACAGGCTGAGCAATGCAATAGGACGGGTGCAGATTAATGGTTGATTGGCCGGTTGCATTCTCTGGTCAGAAAGTCTGATTTGCGAAATAGGGACATACGAAAGTTCCTTTTTGGATGTCCCCATTTTGAATACTTACCAGTTTCTACTGTTTTTTTTTTAGAATGGGTGAGTTTGCCGTTCAGCACATTCTCCCATTCTCCTTCCGAAATACCGCCGGGCCGAGGTACAGGTGAGTAACCTCTCTGTTCAGGGCAGGGAGGGTTAGGGTCAGGCTGCGGTAGATGGAGGGTTAGGGTCAGGCTGCAGGGGAGGGAGGGTTAGGGTCAGGCTGCGGTA
>WWET01006246.1:16235-28080 GCA_011038615.1 Limnodynastes dumerilii
CCCCCGTGGTATCATGGGGGGGGGGGGGGGGGGATAACCTCCCATGTGAGGTGGTAGAGGCTGACACAGTAGAGCAGTTTAAACATGCCTGGGATAAACATAAGGATGCTTAAACTATGTCTAGGTTCAGATAGGGTCTAGGGTCAGTATAGTTTAATAAAACGGACTGGTGAGACAGGATGTCCCATGTGGCTCTTATCTGCCGTTACGCTCAGTGGGGTTTGCTATTGTGAAGATCTGAATTTCTCCAGATAACATCCCAGCAACAAAATAGTGACATGGTCATTTTTCGTCAATTTTCGATCAGAGTTGTTCCCTCGACGGCTGTGTCTTTGACTATTGCAACAGCGACGTACTATTTTTGTCAGTCTAACTCTATCCTAATCCTAACCGGCAGCCTTAACTCTAAATTCACGGAGAGTAACATTCGGCATTCAGAATGGGTAACCCTGGCCCAACCTGAGGATTTCCAGGTGTTGTGAAACTACAACTCCCAGCAAGCTTTAACTGCATAGGCATAGCTGATACATGATAAAGCATGCTGGGAGTTGTAGTTTCAGAACACCTGGAGAGCCGCAGGTCGGCCCGGCCTGACTGGGTGCGGGTTAGAACTGCCCTATTTCGATAGGGCCGTTTCCTCTCAGCCAGTTTGGAATTGGCTGGGATTTCAATTGCGTATACCTCAAGGAGACATTGCAATCGATCCACCGAGCACCGAGCTTTCAGTTCTCCCTGGTGTAAGGGGTCTATATAAGGAAGTGTCACTAGGTTTGTATACACTATAAAACCGTAGTAAATGGGGAAAAGCGCAAGACGCTTTAAAACGTTACTTGGATGCATCAGCCACACAAGAATATCATCATAATCCATTTGCCGAAGGAAACGGGCCCATGAATAGAAAGATCCAAGAAACCCAAGATCATCAGCTCATTTGCTGGATCTGTGCTGATGACGGGAGACGTTGGCTGGGTAAATTTGAGCACACAGCATAACATTCGTGTGGTTGATTCTCTATGGCTATATTATCATTCCTTGGCAATCTGGAGTGACTACGGAAACATGAGTCTATAGAGAGAGAGAGAATTTCATCGTTCTCCCTGGGTGGAATTGTAGTTTGTATTAACCATGTTTTGATGCTCTGCTGATGCACCTCTGACTATTGTTTTTTTTAATGGTTTAATCTCTAATCCTGTTTATTATTTTATAAAGCGCCCAGATGCTGGAAGCGGTGGAGGAGGTGAAGGGCTGTGCTGGGGGTAGGAGCCTAATGAGAGATCAGTCGGGTTAGGAGAAATACCAAGCAAATATCTAAAGACATTGCAAATAAATAACCTGCCAGCAATGCAAGGCCTGTGTACAAAATACAGACCCCAGAGGAGAGGGGAGATTTTAGAAAGGTGGAACGACACAGACAGGAGACCCGTCCACCATCGCAGGGTGTTTGTCCTCCGCATTCCCGGGAAGCTTGAATCGACTGCTTACTATTTTAGTGGTTAAACATGGAAAGGTCTAGTATTCAGAGGTAGGGATGGGTCTAATAGTGGGGACTACAACAAAACAAAGATGGCTGCGACTCTCTATGTAAAAGATAACACAAGAATACACAAAGGTTTAACACAAAAAGAAAGCCCAGCATTTCCTCCAGTCACCAAAATGATTCTCTGTCACACAAACATGAACACTCGGCGTACACAACCAGGCAGCCGGCATACAGACTGGTCTGGGGGTGCACGCCATGAAATGATGTGTGCAGGATCACCTTCACGTTAATCCCACTTCAATGTCTAATGAACGCAGGCAGCGGCCGGCCACCGCTGCTGCCGGGGAACAGAGTTTTCTTATCTCTGGCACCTGTTCTCCAGGAGTGAAGTAAAAACGGACATACAGACAGGGCCGGATTAACCACGGTGCGACCGGGGTCCCCATAGACACACACATAGGGGCCCCCCACACACAGGGCCGTTTCTAGGGGCAGACGAGCTCTCCCCAAGGTGACTTCATGTAGGGGCTCTCCCCGGGGTGGAGTCAGATCAGGGCTTTTAATAGGTGCCGTATTCTGACGTTTAATTAGGAGGGACTGATATTTAATGTGAGATTTAGCACAGGTCTATTATGTGTGTCAGCGGCTCCCAGAAACCTAACTCCGGCCCTGTCCTCGGGTATCCGCAGACCATTACATTGGAATCATTGGGACGACTCTGGAAAAGCTGGACATGCAGAAAACACCACTTGCTTGGGTCAGCCCACCAACCTTTTCCATATTGGGTTTTGCCGGCCGGTTGTACCCGGCAACCCTGCTTTCTCCACGAAAGAGCAAGTAAAATAACGATTTCACACACACAAAAAAAAGATTTTTCAACTAAATTGTGCTCATAGCTGCCCTCAAGAGAACCAATAAAACTGCACTAGAAACCACCATTTACCTATGTTTCCAGGAATGTGGAGGACAAGCCCTAGTGCCGCTCATCTTCCCAAATTTCCCAGTCAACTCACACAAAACGACCAACCAACATCTCTAACTGACACAGCTCCTCGGCCAACGACCCCCAGACAATCATCTGGACGTCCGTGTCCGGACAACCATTATCCTAGGAAGACTGCTGCTGGGGTAAGGTGTCTCTGACGGGTTCCTGCTCTAGTCAGAGCCCGGTGAGGTCCACTATGACTTTGATGAAGATGGTGTCCTCGCGGATGTAGGAATTTTTTCCCTCCAGTTTGGACAGGGGACAGAAGAGAGGACATCCGCTGGCAATATTCATTTCGCTCACCGGCCTCTGAAAAGACGACGACGAGATGTCAGGTCTGAAGGCGTCTATAATGTGCTCTCGATTGTTCTGGTCTAACAACATCAACGTGACCTGTAATAAAACAACCAGATTAGATCGGCCGCCGTGACGTGTGCGGTCTGACTCAAATGATTTAACGCGCTCGATACTGCAACGTTACATGTAAGGGTGTAACAGATTAGATAGCTAAATGTCCGAAAACAAATACATAGGTTCAGCTTTTAATACTTTGTTTGCTTTTCCAATTGACATGGATAAAGATACCGTAATAAAGGACACAGGAAACGTACAGCAGGATAAATACAGCAGCAAGGATTAATAACCTGCATGTTACGCCAAACAAGAGCTTGCGTGAATACATATTTTTTTTAAACCCCATCCATCTATTATATGCATCCAATTAATAAACTTTTAAGCACAAGAGCTTTGTTCAAGAGCTTTTGAAGAGATTTTTCAGGACCAGAGATTGCAAAGGGTCTGAAATACAGGGATATAACCCATACATTTCTGGATTACTCTTCACCCTTAAAAATACAGTCTCAGAGCAAAGCAATTGAAAGGTTGCCCCAAACATCCACCTTGTTGTAATGTATGAATTTTCAGACACATTGAACTGTGTTCAATTTTCCCAAACTTTCCCTGGGTTTTGATTGGATTGTGGCTGGTTTCACTACACCTGGAGTGCCGATGACGGCCAGAGTCTGGAGCCATAGTATTTACTTGGAAATGGGGCAGGGAGACTTATAATACACCATGACACATTTTGTGTTAGGTAATGTTACACATGTATAATGTATAATACGTAGGAGAATTCAGTCAGGATTTCCTTCATGCTATGACTTATCACCTCTATTGATTTTATGGCCCTTGTTGACATGATTGATTGGATGGTTTTTCCTGGAAGACCAAGAACGTCAGAGATGAAACAGCTGCTTTTGTTTATTTTGGATGCACGCCATCGTTATACACCGTGGAACACTGATCGCTTTGCTTCATGTACTGTTCCAGGCATAGACAATCTTTGGCACTCAAGCGGCTGTCAAACTGCAACTCCCAGCATAGGCACTGCCGATATCGGGCAAAGCCTGCTGGGACTTGTAGTTTGACCACACCTGAGGTTCCCGTACTGAATGAATAGTAACGTGCACTGCCTGATACTTCTTGGAGGTAATCCTCATTCCAGGCTTTATAACTATACAGTAAATGGGTCACTGACCTTCTGGTTGAATGGCCAGCGCAGTAAGGCATCATTGGGGCCTTTCATAACCACAAAGAAGAGGGAAAGGTGCGTTCCTCGGCCCGTACCGTCTCCATTCAGGTAGATCCGCAAACACATCTTGTATCCGTATTTGTTGGTGTAAAAAGCTGAAAACGAGAGAAGAGGAGGAGGTCATTGTGTGACTGCAGATAGCTCCATATCAGGTCAGCTCTTTAGTCATTGACAGATTCAGCTTTTCAAAAACTAAAACCTTCTTTTCATTCCTCCCTTGTGTGAGCAACGGTATCTCTGCTCACTGTCCACATAATGTTCCCATGTCACCTAAAGCTCAGCCTTTCTGCAACAGAGCTTAGCTACCAACGCCACCACCTCCCACCAAATCTCCCTCAGCGTGGTCAGTCTCCGGCCCGAAAATGGCAGTTTAGAATAGAGAGATGAGGGCGCACTTTCAGGTGTCTCTATTTTGAATAACAGCCATTTTCTATTTTTTAGGTACCCATTCCTGCCCCCCGCCGAACCCATCACATCTGTAGCCCGTCACAGACCCCAGAGGAGAGGTGAGTAACCTCTAAGGGGACATTTAGTGTTAAGGTTAGGCTCTGGGGAAGGGAGGGGTTAGGATCAGCCTAAGGGCAGGGGAGTGTAGATTTAGGCTGTGAGGATGGGAGACTAAGGGTCAGGCTACAAGCAGGGTGTAGATTTAGGGTTAGGCTACGGGGAAGGGAGTCTTAGGGTTAGGCTGCGGGGAAGGGAGTCTCTGTGCAATATGCAATCACTTCCATTACTGTCAATTTGCACCTTTGCCTCCGAACGGAAAAGCAACTCACGAGCTGAGAACATGGCCGGGCAGCGTCCAATCACGGCATCCTGTCGCTTCTTGGCAAACTCTGGAATTTTCCACACAAATATCCCATCGAAGGTGGACAGTTCGGCCTCCTGCAGGCGTGCGTCCAAATCCGCCAGCTGCATCTCCTTCTGGCCCACCGTGCGCTCCAGCTGTCGCACCTAAAGACGTAACACAATGTGAGCCTCTCTCGTATACCATGAACCCTGTCCAATGCAGCCGGCATTTCCTGGGCACCAAAATACAGGAAGGTCCTAATGATCCTGGTCACCGCCTCAAGGAACAAGATGGAAGCCTAACTTTAGAGGTCACCTCCAGCCAACCAGATGCAGGATTATAAACGAGCCATCGTTTTCAACCTTTACATAAGCGTATCTTGGATTCTGGCGATCGTTGGGACGGAATACGTGGAAATCGGCTTTAAGCGCCGTACCGGATCCTGGTTACTGTATTCCAACATCCTTTCGGCGTCTACCTAGCCCCAGGTCTGGCGGCAGTTTCGGATAGAGGCAATGGTGCACTAACCTTGTTGTTTAAAGCGTCGATCTTCTCCTGTTCCAACCTGCGATGCCTCGCGATCTCCTCCATCGCCATGCTCGTCCGCTCCATCTCCCTGTTCAGGACGCTGACAATGTTTTCCAGAAACGTGTATTTTTTATCCAGGGACTCCATCTGCCTCGGCACTTCCGAAAGCTTGGCGGGGTCCACCACCGCCGAGGCCAGGCTGCCGTATGGAGCTGAACTGCCCTGCACAGACATCGCCCCCAGGTGGTGAGTGATATTGATGACATCCTTTCTGTCCTTTGTGTTGTGAACGAAGTCCCAAACTTTGGCCAAATGATCCGCCAAAAACTTGGTTTCATGTTCCATGTACTTATCGTTTTCCACCTGCGAGCAAAAAAACACGTATGACGACAACAAAAGTGCAATGGATGTCAAAACACAATGGTGATGTTGTCGGGGAACCAATGACTCAGGTGGGTGACATCACTGAGATGCTCTCATATCCCAGTGATGTCATATAACTTCCAGTATAGCATTAGTAAGAGTACCTGGCCGCAGAAGGGGGGCATTATTATATTAGGAGGAATGTATGGTGATGGTGCTCAACAAAATCCACAGATCGCATGACGTGGGCTCCAAAGACCACAGGAAAAAACAAAGACACAAAATAAAAACAAAATATAGAGAGACAAAAAAAATGATTTCAATCAAGACAAGTGAAACATCAGAGAAGATATGTATATTCCACACCGGAAACTATACAGAGGCGAAATGTATTATAAAATAGAAATTTCACATTTTTATACTATAGAAACTACATGTCCCATCATGCCTTGCCCCAATATCAGTGATAAGATTAAGGAATCAAAATAAAAATTGCAATATTCAGATCAAAATAATAGAGAGAGGGTTCCTGAGGCTAAGAAAGGCGTATGAGGTACATGAGGTGTATGAGGACTACTGGGGGTCGATAGATGAGGTTCGAGAAACTGATACTTACCATCTCCATACAACCTGCCACTACATACCGGCAGGGCACCCTGCAACGCCCACATGACTTCACGTGGTCCTGAAACTAGAAGAGTTACGGTCAGTGAGATAGGAGGCACAGCAGAGACAGGACATCACAGCTTGTAAAGACATTGGGCTGGATCCAGACTTAAGTAAGTGCTTGAAATTAGTTACTCCTGGGCTAAACCATGGTGATTGCAGGGGGAGTGAAGGTAATTGTATTCTTTGCATGCAGGGAGATAGCTTTGAATTGCTTACTGCACACAGATACTGACCAGCATTACTATCACACTGTTATTTATCACCTCTCATCTCTAATACTATTATATTATTACACAGATACTGACCAGCGTTACTATCACACCGTTATTTATCACCTCTCATCTCTAATACTATCATATTATTATATAGATACTGACCAGCGTTACTATCACACTGTTATTTATCACCTCTCATCTCTAATACTATTATATTATTATATTATTACTCAAATACTGACCTATCACACTGCTATTTATCACCTCTCATCTCTAATACTATTATATTATTAATATATTATTACACAGATACTGACCAACGTTACTATCACACTGTTATTTATCACCTCGCATCTCTAATACTATTATATTATTAATATATTATTACACAGATACTGACCAACGTTACTATCACACTGTTATTTATCACCTCGCATCTCTAATACTATTATATTATTATAATATTATTACACAGATACTGACCAGAGTTACTACTACACTGTTATTTATCACCTCTCATCTAGAATACTATTATATTATTATATTATTACACAGATACTGACCAACGTTACTATCACACTGTTATTTATCACCTCTCATCTCTAATACTATTATATTATTATTATGATACTGACCAGCGTTACTATCACACTGTTATTTAGACTTGGGATAGGAATCATCACCTCTCACCTCTAATACTGTGTGCAACAGATGAAATATGACTCCCCTGCAATCACCATGGTTTAGCCCAGGAGTAACTCATTCCAAGCACTTACTTAAGTCTGGATCCAGGCCATTGTTTTGTATGTGGGCGGGATGGGCAAGTCAGAGATTAATCAGGAGGGACGCTAAATACAGTCCACCTACAGCAACCATCTGCCTGTGACTGGAATCACCACTAACTGGGTCTAGATGTGGGGATAGGCGGAGATATCGTGGTCAATAGGCGGTCGCCTGGCAGACATCAAACTCGCTAATACCAGGATTTATTATTATTATTATTATTATTATAGGTCTTCGTTAAAATGAAATATTGAATATCCAGGAATATAAAGGATTCTGACGCTGGACATGCGATTTCAAATATAGTTATAAGTTCTGAAAAAAGAATTATAACATTTAATTTCACGGCCTTGAAATTGACAATGGAGCTTACCATCTTAATTCCTTAACTCACAGACATTAGGGTTCATTTAGTCAGCAGCCAATTAAACTACCAGCATGTTTTTGGAGTGTGGGAAGAAACCAGAGCACCCGGAGGAAACCCACACAGACACGGGGAGAACATACACACTCCACACAGATAAGGCTTAGTCCGGGAATAGAACGCGCTGTGAGACAAGTGTTAATCACTGAGCCGTGGGGGCAAATTACCTTTTCTCTGGCTATCTTCTTTTTGCCACAGCCTTCACACGTCATGGGGAACTTGGGGCAGATCTCGTCATGAGCCTAAATCAGCAAGAAACTCAATGATTATCCTAAGCAAATTCAACATGATAGAACATAGGAGCGAAACGCGTGGATGAAGGGGAAGTGATTAATCTTTTTCATGCGCTGATTCACAAATTCCATTTGAAACACTTTAATTTAAACTGAGCTTAGACGGACCCGTCACCGAATTAACTGAACTCCTGCGACCGCTAAATACACCTCTCGCCTTTACAATGTCTTTGCCTATAGGAGTGTGAAACGCGTGTCTACAAACATAGAAGTTTCAGCAATTTTATTTTTGTTACTATCCGTATGGAAGTGGAATCCGTGACTTCATGTGAATCAGGTGACTGGCTGGAAGAATCGTAGGATGTGAAACATTTCCTTAAGCTCTAATGCATGCATAAACAAACTGCAGCGCTCCAAGTGTTGTGAATGTCCCAGCATGCTTTGCCAGGTACCAGCTATGTCTATGCTGTTGGAGCATGCTGGGAGTTGTAGTGTCGTAAGATTCCTTAGGACTTCTCTAATGGAAGTGAATTCTGCGTCCAATGCTGTATTAAACAGTTTTCCATACATCTGATTTATTGAAATAAATAATTCCTGCGATGATAACACAAATGATCTATGGTCTAAGAATATAAAGCGCGTGTTCATAAATTAAATGGACTATCATTTTTACAGCACGAGTGATTGGTGTCATAACTTCAAAAAAAGTCATAATTGCACCTGAACAAACATACGTTACATGCAATTAACATTGTGACCTTTAGCACCCAAACGGATCTTTGGAAACGACACTTTAGAGTCCGGACACTGGCTCTCAACTCTAAATGTTGTCAGCAGTTTGTAATTTGCCTCCCTGTACAATGTTAAAGATTTAAGGTGCAAATGATATCATACGTTTTCATCTGTCACCATATATTCCAAGTAATAAAAACTGGCACATAGCTCAGGAGAACCTGATACTAATCAATGTGGTGCAACAAGACAGGAGAGTAAATGAAATATCGCAGAGGCATCTAATCCGCTGCTATTAAAAGCAACTCTATTACACGTCATGATTGTTAGCTATTAACAGACGCCGCTCATACAGAGTTACTGAACCGCATTGCTGCTCTTTATTGTCAGGATGATAAATACAGCAATCGGTAAAGTCCGGCATTCAAAACACAATCAGCAGCATTTACAGTCCCAGAAACCTGCAGCTTAACTAAACACACAGTACCCTCTCTGGTCACCGGCCACTAAGCTGGCATCCGTTGCCCTGCCCACAGCACAAGCCAGCTACTTATGGTATGCAACCCAGCACTATCTAACTCTAATCAGATCCAGGTCTTCCATCTGTGAGCTGTGTGTGAAAGACTATGTGGAAGAGTAACCCTGTTTGTAGCTGAAGAGAGCAGACTCCCAGAAACATTATAAGTCTCTCTTATTCACCTGTGTCACTACCCTCACTGCCACAATATATTGTTTGGACTTATTTACAAAAATAAAGATAATGTGAGGCCCTTGAGAACACAGCGCGTTTCGCCCAATTTTCTCCAGTGGTTCAGATCGAGTTGCCCCACTCCCCTCCTCCCACCCACCATGAAGCTTATTAGGCGGCCCATAGGTGTGACAGATGAGTAGATGTAACGACCAATAAGAACACAACAAGTCATGTGACAGTCAGGTGACGGCCGGCCGGCCAGCCAGCCATACCTTGATATCTGGGAAGTAGAACGATATCTTGCAGTAGCGGCAGTTCAGTTTCCGCTCGGGGCACTCTCGCTCGTTATGCCAGTCTGCATCATTCGCTCTAATTAACGCCTTGCATGCCCGACAGGGCACGAGCATGAATGGGCACAGTCCTTCATGTGTTGCCTGTAAGAATAACATATTGCATTCTGGTTACGACACGTAACAATATTTGCTGTCATTTAAATGCTTTTACGATCGTCTTCCAGGATTCAATGTGTTGCTTAGCGCACACACCCCTGCGACCGTGACTAAATACACTGTATTTTTCATATGTGCTGCCTTTGGATACAACACAAACGCGCTCTGCAGGTCTTGCAGTTAGAAGAAACAGAGCAGAGCACTGTCATAACCAAGGGCAAAAGAAAAAAAAATCAGCACTACCTGGCAGATCCAGGTGCCAACATAACAGGGCGAGCCATCGCTGTGTGCTTATGCGTGTAACATTTCTTGTGTGAAACACTGGACAGTAACATTGAGTGAGTGTATATGATAACAGGTGAGGTATTTCATACAAGTCATACGCCATTTATATTAGTGACACGCAGGGATGTGGTTCCGATGATCTGTATATCACACCCCGGCACTGAAATAACGAACGTGGTCAGTTTTCCGTCAGTAAGTGAAGAGAGTAATGACCGGTGTAATGACTGTAATGACCGGTTTAACGACCGGTGTGTCTTTCAAGAGTCCAACAGCCACAGGTACTATTTTCGTCAGCCTAACCGTAACCAAGCCCTTCCCACAGCCTAACATTAACCCTCCCATAACCACAACATTAACCAGCCCCTTCCTGTAGGCTAACACTAACTATACCCTAACCATCCCCTTTCTGTAGCCTAACCTTAACCATACCCATTTGGAAGCCTAACCTTAACCATCCCCTTTCTGTAGCCTAACCTTAACCATCCCCATTTGGAAGCCTAACCTTAACCATCCCCTTCCTGCAGTCTAACCATAACCATGACCTTCTAGAAACCGAACCTTAACTTTAATGTAAAGTTGTCGGCATTACACAGGCGCGATTCAGCGGTCGGCGGTATACGCCTTGAAAAAGGAATAGCAGCAGCGGCAATTACAACCCTGCCCCATGTAGCAGACCACAGACTTGGGTGTGTCCGATGTAACCAGCCCACGATATGCAGGGACAAAGGTCATTATTATTCTCTCTAAATAAAGAAATTCTAAAAAAAAAGATGACAAATCGCGGTCTGTCTTTTAAGAACGATGGGAAAGGGAAGAAAGAAAGCAATGCCTTGACATGAAACCATTCACTTTATGCCTGAAAACAGGTCAGGTCTATTCATCTTTCACAAAAGAATATGTGTATTGTGTGTATATTGTGTATTGTGTGTATATTGTGTGTGTGTGTGAAAGAACGATCTGGCCTTTCCCATGAAAATAATCACTAAACGATCTAACAGCGAGAGGCCCCCCAGGCGTCTACACTGATTTCTCATAACGATCACAAGACAATGACTGAATTCTCTCATCACATCCAGGTAAAGCACTACTGCGGTGACAACCAGGTCACCCAGGTTGTAACTATGGCAGCACAGGAAGTCACTGAGGTGGGGGGAGCGGGGCACAGGAAGCAGGTCAAGCCAGACATTATGGTTGCAGGAATCAGGGTCAAGTCATGGTGGAACAGCAATTGCATCAAAGCTGGGTACACACTGGGGGGTAATGTGACGATTATGGTGGCAATCAAACGATAATCATCCACTAGCGCGGACATCTTCCCAGTGTCCAATGTCTCACAATGCTGCAGAATCGGCTGAAATTGCATGGCGTCGTGTGATTGGATTTTGGGAGCTCCTCGGGGGGAGAAGGGATGTTAGGGTACACACGGTAATGTGACGATTATGGTGGCAATCAAACGATAATCATCCACTAGCGCGGACATCTTCCCAGTGTCCAATGTCTCACATCACAACAGAATCGGCTGAAATTGCATGGCGTCGTGTGATTGGATTTTGGGAGCTCCTCGGGGGGAGAAGGGATGTTATGCAGGGTGTAAGGGGGGGGAGAAGGGACGTTATGCAGGGTGTAA
>WWET01006246.1:36005-51598 GCA_011038615.1 Limnodynastes dumerilii
GTCCATCCCTTTCCTGTATGTCTGTACTGTATATTATTATGTACTATGCTGTCCATCCCTGTCCTGTATGTCTGTACTGTATATTATTATGTACTATGCCATCCATCCCTGTACTGTATATTATTATGTACTATGCCATCCATCCCTGTACTGTATATTTATGTACTATCACCATAATATTGTAGTACTGACAACGTCGTATGTGCAAGAGGCTTGCTGAGTAAAGTATTACGTGCAGCGTGTTTGTCCAAGGGTAAAAGATCCCGCTGTACATTTATTACATCCATGTTGGGCCTGATTCAGACTAGGCAGCAGAGCGTGAACGGCACCTTACAGGCCAGAACCCTCTGGTATGCTCTCTTTATGTCCGGTTAGGTGTACAAAGGTCTGTCCCGCCCCAAGTGCAGATTTTACATACTTGGAGTGCTGAAGGTTGCCTTTGCTTGTCATAAACAGTAACACAAGCCCTTGGACCGGTGTCAGTAAACATCACTCCCTTTTCTTTGTCGGATGTACAGATATTTGCACCAGCTGCAACTGAGGGTGAATTCCGCGCGGTTCAAGGCTCTGAGAGGAGGCAAAGTTGGCTTTCCATAGATTTCTTACACTGTTGTGTGACTTTTACCATGCAAGCTGGCTGGTCGCACTTTCCCTTATCTCACCCACCCAGTCAGTCTGTCTGTCACCACCCAGTCCTGTTATAATGATTGTTAAAATGGTAAAGCACTACGTAATCTGATGGCGCTATATAAAAACCTGCTAATAACGGAATAAAATACATTTCCACCATAAATAGAAGTCTCTGTGGTGACACAAAGGACGGGCACTGTACATAACACTTGTGACACTCATGTTCCATTCATTCTCTCTTCCTGATATGCTAATCACAGACGATCCCTCCAGGAAAAGGTTTGTGGAGAAACAATGGAAATCCTCCATGACTAATAAACCCCAGGAAGGAAGATAAATCAATATCTAATATATTTCCATCCTCTGACAGAGGAGTAGGAGATCCCAGGCCCGGTCAGCGCTCACACTCCTGAACCAGGTGCATTCCAAGATGGCTGCAGCAAACCTTCCGAATGCAGACACGACTCGATTACTCAGATACTAAACCAGACACAATCCACACGCGAGGGAATGGGATTGGTGGAGAGGATCACCCACAGTCAGGTGACAAGCAGCGGAATAGACGGCATAACAACACACTAGACAGTCAGGTGACAAGCAGCGGAATAGACGGCATAACAACACACTAGACAGTCAGCACAGCCGTGCTCCTCCTCGATCCGGACAAGCTTTTCACAGGACGATGGCTTTTGTTTAAAGCAATTACAAGATATGGATGTTGCGGCATAGGCATAAACACTGTGACTACTATTGCTTTGGATCCCCCTCTTCCCCTTCCAACATCCCCTTGGACCATATCGTGCTACATTTTCATTCATTTTCACCTCTCATTAGCAGGAGGTCTGTGACCGCAGATAAAGGTTATAGGACATTCTACGGTGACTGCAGTCAGGTGTAAAGCTGGGTAGACCCCTATATAATCATACGAGACCATGGCTCTTCCCGATGATCATGTGACTCCCGTGTACACACTATACCCATGTACCAGCAGACGTGAGATCATCCTCTCTCTCCCAACCATCTGCTGACACCATCCAGACTCCATACACACTGCACAGATATCTGTCTGTGCTGCACAGGAGATGCCAGGAGAGTCACACAGACGCTGGTACAATACTGTACACACTACACACAGGTCTGACATCGTGCTCCGTGATTGTGAGTTTTAGGACATTCATAAAATCATCTGATATGACCTAATTATGATTTGTGGGAGCGTTACACTAGTGTAATATCCACGGAATCAATAACTGCATAGGCGTGTGCCCAGCTTAACAAGTATATAAAGCACGAGGAAAATAATGTGTTGTACTGGTCCAGTTATGCAGGCAGAGAACTGTATGAATCTTGTAGATTGTAAGTTCTGTGGGTCACTTTGGGTGCAGAAAGAGGTCATAATACAGGAAGATGAACGCGCCCTCACCTCATACTCCTTGATAGTCCCTCTCCAGTTGCAGCCAGTGTTGTTGCAGATAGAGGGCAGACTTTCCACCTCCCTGCGCGCCGCGTTATCCGGGAACGCCTGGGAAAGACAAGAGGAAGGTATTTATTATATCGCCGTCCATAGGATCTCACAGACTTACTACCGGGATCAACCGATAGCCCACAGAAGCCGCCGACTCCTCATACCACGACTATTCCCCAGTCACTTTCTCTTTCACTATTCCCCAGTCACCGTCACTATTCCTCAGCCACCGTCACTATTCCTCAGCCACCGTCACTATTCCTCAGCCACTTTCTCTTTCACTATTCCTCAGTCACCGTCACTATTCCTCAGCCACTTTCTCTTTCACTATTCCTCAGCCACTTTCTCTTTCACTATTCCTCAGCCACTTTCTCTCACTATTCCTCAGCCACTTTCTCTCACTATTCCTCAGCCACTTTCTCTTTCACTATTCCTCAGTCACTTTCTTTTTCACTATTCCTCAGATACTTTCTTTTTCCCTATTCCTCAGCTACTTTCTTTTTCACTATTCCTCAGTCACTTTCTTTTTCACTATTCCTCAGCCACTTTCTTTTTCACTATTCCTCAGATACTTTCTTTCACTATTCCTCAGCCACTTTCTTTTTCACTATTCCTCAGCCACTTTCTTTTTCACTATTCCTCAGATACTTTCTTTTTCACTATTCCTCAGCCACTTTCTCTTTCACTATTCTTCAGATACTTTCTTTTTCACTATTCCTCAGCTACTTTCTCTTTCACTATTCCCCAGTCACTTTCTCTTTCACTATTCCTCAGCCACTTTCTCTTTCACTATTCCCCAGTCACTTTCTCTTTCACTATTCCTCAGCTACTTTCTCTTTCACTATCTTTATCCCTCAATCACTTTCTCTATTATTCACCTACTTTCAGTTTCTTTATGCCTAGGCTGCTTCCACTTTCCCTATTCCTCACCTCGCCCCCATTCCGGCTTACCCCGATCTTTCTCACATTTTGCTCATCTAAACATGAAACAACCTATTGTTTATGTGTTACCCGCAGGGAGAAACACTCCGAGGACACGGTGTAACATCATGCAACATATGTACCCATTCTTATAGTATGTGTGAATGAATCAGAATGGAAGTTGACATAACACAGAAGACAGGTGTGAGTTCACCAACACGTCATTGCAAAGAATTTTACATGAACCAATCAGATCCTAGCTACAAGAAACAAAACACCAATAAATAGACTCTGACCCACGTTTCCTAATTACAGCCTTAAGTAAATTTACCCACAGAGTTTAATCCAGAGAAGAGGCCTCATTCTGCTCAATAAGACACAATCTAATGATTAAACTAATCTAAATACGCACTTCTCGCTACTTTTAGTGGACTATATTAGCAGTACTGGGGGGCAATTCCCCCCAAGAGAAAGGTCCCGAAACTGGCCCCACACACTTCTCCTGCTGGGACCAGTAATCCTGGCTGAAGAAGGAGGAGCTGCAGAGATTGACAGGAGGCGCATGCAGCTGCACTGATTGGCTGCAAGGGCCTCCTGTCAATCTTTGCAGGTGGCCCGTGCAGCTAGCTAATTGGCTGGCTGTGGAAACTCCGGTCTGTAGTGTGTGTGACAGCTCCCCCTCCTGGCTGGAGTTTCCCCGTCTGTCTGACTGCATAATTACCAACAACGATAGCAGTTATATACAATATTCAATATTACATTATTTCTGCTGTATTTGCCAATAATTATGGAGTCAGATGGGGAAACTCTGCTCAGGATTAGAAGTACAGGTCCGATAAATAAAAATGGCCTTTGGCCTTGGAGTTGCTGCCGATAATAGAGGCAAATGATAAAATTATCCATCGTTTCTGGAGTGATTATTGGGCGTTAGAGACCTGTGCTAATTGGTCCACTCTATCGATAATTGCACCAATAAGCACTCTAGCGGATGGCCAGCTTAAGGCTTTCGGCACTAGGAGATGACTGCGTCTAACACAACATCCCCGGCATTGGTATATGCCACATAGCAGAGCTCAGAAGCATGTAGACTCTGCAGTGTCTGTATTGTGGCTATTGTGGCTTGATGAGCTCACTGTGGAAACAATGCCACTTATGTTTAGGTCCGTGCTATGTATCATAGTAACCGTTAAGTCACAAGGAGAGTCTAAGCTTAAACACTTATTAAAGGCTTTTACCATAATGCTTATATAATGCAGCAAATATTGACATTAAATAATAAAAAAGCGTATAAGACAGGGAAAAACACCGGTTTTTATTTTGGCTGCAACCAAGTAACCTACAAGCATTGCTTTTGGAATGTAGAATGTTGTAACACAAACATAGACATACCGCAGATCTTTAGCAATCAAGCCCACAGCTCCCAATCATCGCCACCAAGATTAACATCAAGTCCACCATTAACCAATCAATCCAGTATTATCAAAGCACAGCTTTCAGGATCAATAAAGTTCAATTCAATTGTCACTTACGGAGCTGTTTTCTATAATGGAGATGCCTTCTTCAAATATACCCTCCTGGATACAAGCCGCACACTTCTGAGGCCCGGAGCTAAGAGATAGAGAGAGACACAAAGAGGGGATGGTTACAACATGGCCGACCGTTCTATCCACAGATATTTGTGGTGCAGCTACAAATCCCAGAATGCATTGCCAGATACGACGATGCTGGTACTTGTAGTTTCACCACGTCAAGAGGGAATAATGCAATGGTAATATTTTATTAAAGCTCCAGTTACTGAAATACAGATCTTGTGCATGGAAGCAGAGGAGAATTATTAGCCCTTCCCCTGGTCTCCATGATCAGCAATAAGGACCACAGAATGGGCCAATAGCAATATAACAGTGACATACTATGGTACAAAACATGGATTATGGTTTTTCTGCGTCCTCCAATCGCAATGCCTCCTGTACAGGGGCGGAAGGTGATAGACTCGGGTTCAATAGCAAGTAGGCAGGGCTGGGCGGATGGGACTGGGTGGAGCCAGGCGCGACTTGGGGCGGGGCTTGGCAGGACCGCTGCTTAACAGAATTGTCAGAAGTGGATTAAAACAGCGCTTGGCACTCCAGGTATGACAGACCCTCCAACATGACCCATTCCATTAGGTACAATTGAATCCGCTCCTGAGCTTCCAACCGTCACTCATCTGGTTTAAATAAAATAATTGATGTTTTAAAAAAACTATTTGCCTCTTCAAAGGTGGTTGCCATAGTAACTGACAGTTGGAAACTGAGGAGCAGAGTATTTTGTACCTAAAGGAATGGGTCATGTTGGAGGGTATGGTAAGAGTGCTGAGCGCTGTTTTAAGCTGTCCACTTCTGACAGCTTGCTTACAGTGCAGGATAGTAACTGACAGTTGGAAACTGAGGAGCAGAGTATTTTGTACCTAAAGGAATGGGTCACATTGAAGGGTATGGTAAGAGTGCTGAGCGCTGTTTTAAGCTGTCCACTTCTGACAGCTTGCTTACAGTGCAGGGAAAGCATCAGACACGGGCCCCCATCTCTCCTTCGGGCCCTGTAGGAGATGCACCCCTTGCGTCCCCTATAGTTAGGCCCCTGCTCCTGTATAAGACGAGGGGGGTGGAATGATATCCCATTGCCCCCTGGGAGACCAGCGCTGGATCACTTACCGGCTTCCTAGCCATCTACCAGACTCTCTAGAAGCATCAACAACATTAAGGTGAGCTAAATACACATTATATGAGCAGAGATCGGCCATGGTCTACACTGCTTGCGTTATGTATCAGCATACAATGCAAATACTGTTCTGTAATTACTTTTAAGCCTTTTAACAATGGAGATCTTCACTTTACCCAGACCACAAATTGGGTCCAGGTTTCGGATTGCAGATTTAAAGGAGCCATGGAAAAAAATGTGCAAATGTAGCAGATTAGCAGAAAATAAGGAACCTTAATGAGAGCAATATGAATATATAACAGGAGAAGAGGATTCATGTATGAGAAAAAGTGATACAATGAAATACAACATTTGACTAGTATTACAGTAAAAAGATTTATAGTGATATCTACAAAGCCATCCAATACAGACAGCATACTAGTGACAGCCACCAAGTGACCCTTCCACAAAGCCAAGAGCATTACAATGTACACTACCCAATACAGACAGCATACTAGTGACAGCCACCCAGTGACCCTTCCACAAAGCCAAGGGCATCACAATGTACACTACCCAATACAAACTGCATCCTAGTGATCACTACACAAAAGAGCACCCTAGTGAACACCTCCCAATACAGACAGCATCCTAGTACAATAAAGAGATCTATAGTGATATCTAGATAGGCAGACATTCTAGTGACCACAAACCAATACAGACAGCATACTAGTAACCGCCACCCAATACAGAGAGCAACCTAGTCACCCCTCCACAAACCATGAGCATCACAATGTACACCACCCAATATAAACTGCATCCTAGTGATCACTCCACAATAGAACATCCTAGTGACCACCACCCAATACAAAGGGAACACAAGTGGTCACTATCAAATACAGAGAGCACCCTAGTGACCACTCCCCTATAGAAAGCGCATCCTAGTGACCACTCCCCTATAGAGAGTGCACCCTAGTGACCACTCCCCTATAGAGAGAGCACCCTAGTGACCACTCCCCTATAGAGAGAGCACCCTAGTGACCACCCAATACAGACAGCATCCTAGCAACCTCCATATAGAGAGCATCTTAGTGATATCCACCCAATACAAACAGCATCCTACTAGCCTCCATTTTATACAGACAGCATCTTAGTGAACTCCTCCTATTACTGTGAACATCTCAGTCCTGTTCTCAATCCGTCTGATCACGCCACTAATCCAGATAACAAGACATGGCCATAGAGGGTCTCTTTTTTTTGTTGTATCTTTTGGAACCTTTTAAGTAGCCCTGAAAAGGTTTAGTCTGCTGCCACCCCCTCCCTGCCCGCTGCTCCCGGTCACTCACCTGATGACCTTCCTCAGGCAGTAGGCGCAGTACCTATGTCCGCACTGGGCCTGGAACGGCCTCCGCAGGATATTCTTGCACTCTGAGCACAGATACTTGACTTCGAGCTTGGTCCCGAGTATTTCTTTCTTGAAGCCCGGTTGGTTTACGTCCAATGAAACAGGCGGGGAAGAAACCAACGCCGCTGCGGCAGCCATGCGAAAAGCACACTATGCGAATGAAAACAGGGAAGAGACAAGCCTTAGACATTACACATTCACAAGAGCCTGGAAGCCACATTACCCAGCATGCACCACCAGCCTCCAAACAATAGCAATCAGCCAATCACTCACGACCCACCGGTTGGATCAAGCTGGGTACACACCTGTCCAATAATCCCACCATCATGATCTGTGATGATAACACCGGTCGTATCGAATGATTTGGTTTTATAAACGTCATAAAAAACACGATCAACGATGGCACAATATCTGAAGAATGTGTGTAGTGTGTACAGGTATTGTATGAGCGTCTGTGTGACTCTCCTGTGCAGCATAGACAGATATCTGTGCAGTGTGTATGGAGTCAGGATTGTGTCAGCAGATGGTTGGGAGAGAGGATGATCTCACGTCTGCTGGTACATGGGTATAATGTGTACACGGGAGTCACATGATCATCAGGACGTGTAATCACCAGTGACACTAAGAGCCATCACCTCTCACGTATGATTACATAGGGGTTTGCTATATCTAAACCTCTGTTCCTGGTGACAATGTACAGAAGTGCAATGACCTGTTCCCATAACTAAAGCTCTCACACCGCACTACATCATACATGGGTGGAAAAAAAGGAAGATACACAGTGACTGCATCATGCAAATAAAGCACAAATACGATTTGCAAGTAAAAAAAACTAAATAAAGAGGAATAAAAGTTACACTAAACACAGACGAAAGAAAACCAGCTGATTTACGTGTGCAAACCAGCTGTGCATGTGCCGTACCAAGAATCCCGCATCGCAAAGCAGCCGCCATGTGGAATTCAGCGTGAGTGCGGGGGATGGGCTCAATCACCCTGCGTAGGAGGAACGCGTGGGGTGTGGGAATAGGCATTCACATCGGACAGGTAGAGTTCTGGGGGTAGATCCAGCCCATACTGTCTAATTTAAATGCTTCCCTCCGCCTCTAAAGCATCATTACGGGGGTTGTATTGATGCACTGTCCCTTCGTTTGTAGTTACGCTGATGGTACGTACAGACATCGTTAGGTGGCGTAACATCTACCGCGCACATGTGCAGTAAATACTAATGGCCGACTTTACGTCATCAGCTATTGTAAATACGCTTGCGAAGGATCTGGCCCCCGGTCACGAAAAATAAAATCCGCGCTAATGAATGACAGGGGAAGGGCTCACATTCCTGCGATAGAAAGTTCCAATGATCCTTCCACAAGAGACTGGAACCAGTCCAACGTTCATAGAACCTGCTCCAAAATACCATCTACAGAACCCCTGACGCTCCCGCCTGGTACGTTCATACTATATCACATATCGCGGCAGACGCCGCACTTACCCCCTCTGTAGTCCGGCGGCGTCTGTCTCCTCCCGGCGATCCCGTGTGCCTAACAGCCAGAGACTGTCACCGAAGCAGTGACAGTCTCCATACTCACCAGCAGCAGTGTCAGCAACGGCGTCCTCGTGGAATCCTGGCGCCAAACCTCTGGATCTATCAGGTGATGCTGCTCCTCCAATGCCTGGCTTCCTCTCCAGTCCTCCAGCCTATCGGTGAACAGCACGCACTATATAAACCCTGCAAGCCCTTCACTCATTGCCAGAACAACTAGGTCCTCTAGGTGCCTGGTACTCCTGCATTGAGCTCCTGCCTGATCCAGTCCTCCTGTTGGTCCAGTCCGGCTGACTCCAACTCTACAGTTACTCCAACTCTACAGTATCTGCTACCCAGATTCACCTTGCTCAACTCCACAGACCCGGGATATTGCCGGGGCAGCAGAGGATCCCAGGGTCACAGACCCTGTTTCACACCACAGGGCGGACCCGGGAAATTCAGACACCCGGGTCCGCCCTGTCGTCATCAAACAGAGTCATTTGTTTACCGTTGCTCTGGTAACACTTGTTGCCAGGGCAACAGTAAAAAAAATTGCACCAATCAAGTACGTTAGGTGCTACCCGGGTTGAAAAACCCGTGTAGCACCTTTCACACTGCACCCCTACCTGTGTCGGACCCGAGAATTACCCTTCCTTTTACCCGGGTTGAATTCCCGGGTCTTCTGACACGGGTCCACCGGAAGTACCCCTTTCACATCTCCACGAAATACGAGATTGATTCATGATACCGATCAGATCAAAGTCCAGTGATGCTAAGGTTGGAAACGTGTCGCATGGAAACGTACCACAATGTACTAGAAGACCATCATATAAATAAATGTAAAAAAAAAAAAAATGGTAAAAATGGGGAAGCAAAAGTTTTACAAATAAAAACCCCTGAATTCTACATTTAATCTTCCTCCACAATGACTGGAACCGGTTTCTGCTCCCTCCGTGACCAAAAACATAAAAGAATAGCAGCTATGAAAAGGAGTTTTCTGGTTTTAAGTCACAAAAAAACATATCTGGTTGAATTTGCATATATTTTTATTCTCAGCTATATCTCTCTCTACAACGAAACGGTCGCAGTGACCATAACATTGCCATCTGTTTCATCTGTTTCTCTATTAAAGAACAACTAAGAGCAACATAGTTCCCTTATAACGCTAACTTGTGGCTATTAAAAGCACAGAAAATGGAGACTTAGAACGCAACATACAAGTTTCAATGGTGTGAGACCCACTTGCGTGATTGCGTGTTATGAGAACACTGGGTTTTTTCGACACCCGAGTGTGGTACAATAACTCCATGTTTTTGTATGTAAGCAGTGATGCTGGGTACACTTTTTTAGTGTCCCTGATTACAAGTCCTGATCATGATCATGTGACTCCCGTGTACACATTATACCCATGTATTATACCCATGTACCAGCAGATGTGAGATCATCCTCTCTCCCAACCATCTGCTGACACCATCCTGACTCCATACACACAGCACAGATATCTGTCTATGCTGCACAGGAGATGCCAGAAGAGTCGGACAGACGCTCATACAATACCTGTACACACTGCACACATTTGTCAGACATTATACCATTGGCAGCTGTGATATTTAGGACATTCAGATGTGACTTGTACACCGATCTTCCTGATGATTGCATAGGTGTGTGCTCAGCTCAATCACCACATGTATAGCCAAGTAAAAATCTTACTTACTCACAGCCGGGCAAATCAGATGGCTCCCAGGAGGCCCAAGAAATCCTCACCCCTAAAACCACAAAGAAGAGTTGTATCACTTACAGCCATCAAATCATAAAAGGGAAAGTAAAAGTGAGTTTTCTATTCTGCAAATCTCTGAATCCTGCTTCCCGGAGGATCTAGTACTGGAATTTCCTGCCAAGGTCACCCAACAAGGTCAACCAACAAGACGCCAGCCGCAAAGTCTCAGCGGAACGGTGCTGTGCATGGGAAACCTCTTTCTGAAAGGTACCGGGGTCCTGAAGGGTTTCTCCTGTGTCCGACTCCGGTAAGTGGTGGTGTGAGAGGTGCCGACCCAGGCGGGCAGCCGTTCACACCGTCATGGCAGACACGGGACCAGGAATCTCCCGCGTCTACACTGCAGCGTTTTTTTTACTGCTAATCACTCTGCAATAACCCTGATTGAAATCCTGGGTTATTGCAGGGTTAAAGTGGTGTTAGAGACACGTCATCACCAGTGCAATCACTGAAATTCCCCATTGTCACATGCAATGATATCGCTTTTCAGTAACATAACTTTGGTCTTGTAAACAGTCCCTTTTACAGCGAGAGTGACTTTATGACAGAATATTCAACATTTATTTCCCTGTATTAAATGGTTTACAGGTGTACAGTCTAACTGCAGGACAGCACCTATATTGCACACACTGGGGTAGATCCAGAACTCCGCTTGCAATCCGTTTACTAGCGTAGCGTATTTTCGCGTGCGTGCCTTCTATACACTCCCCTTGAATGTACATATTTTGTCCGTCTTCCGCTTTCCAAACCCTACCTTAACTTTTGACCGCGTAACCTGTCGTCCGCACACGTACGGATGGGTAACACGGATTTACGCAGCTAAGCACGCCCATACTATACACTTTAAATGAAAACCCCCGCCTACATTGCGTATGTTAGACGTACTTTTGGCTCACGTAAAATTGGCCTGCCCACACACACGAATTTACGCAGCAAATACGTGAATGCCCCATTTGCTCACATTTACGTTACATGACGTAGCATATTGCGGATGCACAGTACTTACAAAAACACGATTTTACGTGTCCGCCACGTGGAAATTCGCACAGAAGCGTTGTTCTGGATCTGCCCCATTGATAGTAAAAAAAAATTGGACCTTCTAAAACAATTACACAGTTAAGCTGGGCACACACTGCAAAACGTATTTAAACAACACTAACAAGCAAATTGCGTAGTAACGACACTTAGCACGCCCATACTGTACGATTTAAATGCCGCACCCCGCCCTCGGTGCGTATTTACGGATTTCGTAAGGCAGGCACGCCCCCTCGATCGTTCATACGAAGCCAATACGCTCAGAATTTCATGCGCAGTAAGTACAAATAGCCGTTTTTACGCTTACGATCGCTGTAATAACGCACACAGGCGTAGGTCTGGATCAGGCCCAATGTCCTTTCACAGCGTAGATTAACCCTGTAATACGCCTCTGATAAGACAATACAGAGGGGGCCATTAGTAACACTGGAACGGATACAGACTTTCGCTCCAAACACTGCGTAAGAGGTGATCACAGGAAGGAACGCAATGAACAGGTAGTGGGCGGAGCTAGTCGGCTGCCGCTTGCCACCAGGGTCCAGATTTCAGGTCTGGTGCCCAGTATTTGCCAATCTCTGTATTATACACAGACAGTACATGACCTAGAATAACCATAATAACCTGTGTACAATATTTATTACAATATGCAGATACGAATCAATGATCACACGCCAGGTACAGATAAAGAAAGCATCAATGCCAGGTACCGCAGAACAGAGAACCATCTGATGTGCCACTGGAAGCATCGGTCAGATGGTCGATGTTTAACCCTGCGATGGTTCCGATCCAATGTTTCCTCACCGCTAGTCGCTAGTATTCTAACTCAATGTTTTGCCTGTATTTGCAGATGTTTTTTGGGGTGACAGTGTGCCTGTGCCCACTGCTACCAGCTGCGCCCACTTCTACCAGCTGCGCCCACTTCTACCAGCTGCGACCACTGCTACGGGCTGTCGGCCGGTCCTCTCAATGTCCTGTATTCAGTTAAGAGACACAATACACACTAACCCATTAAGGGGGGGAACAACTAAGCGCGAAGACGGGAATAATCGCGAACTACCCGTCTCTTACGGAAGCTAAAACTCGCAGATTTTATTACGCGCCTCTATGGGGTGTGAGATAAAACCCGCAGTGTAAATTTGCACCATGTGCTGTTTTGAAGGCACATCAGACGCAGTTGAATTCCATTCTAAGAGTCTGGAGGCTGATGGAATGAATACACCCAAATCAGGACAAAACAGAGACGATCTATAACCGCAGCGGATGCTTTCCTCAGCTTTCCATGGCTTTCCACGGTTGGCGAAATAAAAAGTGAAACCAAGATTAGGATTCAGGGGAAAATACTTTCAATATTACTACTTCTGCAGAGGGCGGAGGAGAGAATTTCATCTCAAATTCCACAGTGCAGAATCCGGTCTCCCTCCCCACCCTCTCCAAATAACTCTTCTATTCTCCACCCACGGTAGACTGTTTCTTCCCTGTGTTGTGAGACCCATATTTATTTTACGTCCATAGTACACTCAACGTCCAATCCCTTCTGCAGAGCCCTTTATTCACCAGCACAGAACCCATTTCATTTTTTAGACCCAATTTGACGCATGTTTGGACAACTGAACCTAATTTGCATAGGGTAGAGCATGCCAAAAACCATCTGTGGCACTACAGGTGTTGATAAACTACAACCCCCATCATGCTTCGGGATCAGCTATGCCTACGCTGACTGTGCATGCTGGGAGTCGTGGTTTAACAACAGCTGGGTTAGAGTCGACAGCTGAATGGAGCAGATGACAGATGTGGTTGGATGAGTGTATGCAGTCATTGTCCAATGCTACTCCGCCGTCCCTTGGGTTAAGGCCTGGTCACATGGCTATGCTAGGTCTAATATGATCCTATTTACTAAAAGAATGACCATTGTACACAGGAAAATAATCAGCATAAAAAAAAAAGGAACCCGAACGCCGCCTTCCTATCAGTTGTCCTATGATTACACCATCAGACTCCAGTAACCCCTCACGTATCACACGCTTTAACAATCCACAAGAAAACAACATCACAATTGTGCGATAGTTCATCGCAGCCACAAGACAACGAAAACAAATGATTTCTATAGATTAGTATTTTTCTTTACACACTCTGGGCCAGACCCAGACTAAAGTTCCCTTTAAGGACGATCGTGTAGCATAGTTTACGCAATCGTAAGTATAATGTGCTCCCCTCAAACGCACGCCATTTTGCTGATTTACGAGTTCCAAACCCTACCTTAACTTTCCTTGCGTATCTGCGGTTGTACATATCGCCTTGCCGTACGTAGCTGCCTAACCCGCCCATATTGTGCAATTTAAATGTCTCCCTCCCTCTGCAATGCGCATTTTCGGCATGCGTAGGGATGCCGCCCGTTCGTACGTAGTTACAAACAAGTTACGTGCGTTCAGTGTTACGATGCGCGTGCCATTCAAGGCTTGTTAGTGTAGAATGACACCCTACATACTTTGCGGTCTTATAGACTATATTTATTGCAGTAGCCAGAGGGACCCTCAGCGTTTGAGTTGTAGGGGCAAAAGCAAGCTTGTTCCCCCTCCTCCCTCCGATGCTTCATGCAGAACAGCCGCTGATTCATCCCACCAATGAGCAGCTGTGGCTTAGCGCTGGGTGTGATTTATAACCCGCTAAGTTCTGCCGTTAGACAAATCGGTCTCTCAGTCTATCACAAGGAGCAACAACACTAAGGGCCAGATTCAATTAGCTTCGCACCGCGAATAACTCAGGTGCGAAGCTAATGCCGCGTATTTTTCGTGAAAGCTTTTTATGCGCACTGTAATAGCTACGGGAAAGCGCACAGCGCAAATATTTCCCCGGCTATTGCCGTGCGTATTCTTAATTGAATCTGGCCCTACGCTGTCAATTACAGCGCCGAATCACGCCCATCCTGCCGCCTTCCAGCGTCTATGCGCCCGCCGCTACAACTTCAGATACGGAGCAGCGGGCCGATACAGGCCGATAGCATGGTTCCGCTCTGTGTACGGGGCCGCTGGGGAGGCGTGGCAGCAGGGGGCGCTGCCCGTGAGTACAGATCGTGGCTTTTTCCCGGCCACCTTGTGACATCACCTATAGGTGGAGCGCCGCAAAGCTATAGGAACGATTCACAGCAGTGGGCGCAGGGAAGGCGTTTTTAAGAAGCCCTCCCTGGGTATCAGCCCTCTGTTGTACAGCTTGGTGCATGTATCAGGAAACAGGGGAGTATACGGCCAATTAGCCGACGGGCCCCTTCCTACCGATGTTTGCCATACTCAGACCCGGCAACAGCTGTAACAGGCACCGTGGTTCAGAGGAACCCCTGCAATCCACTATTGAAGAGGGATGGGGGGCCCCCCCCCAAAAAAAATTAGTGTACGAGGCCTGGCCGTACCCGCCCCTACCGAGGCAAGCTCAAGTATATAATTGCTGCAGTAAAGCTCAGTATCTGAAGCTGCTGGAGGAGCATTGGTGGGAAGCTTAAGGCAGGAATTCATAAGATAGATCAGGATGGTGGGGGCCCCCAAAGCACAGGGCCTGGGGCAAGGGCCCAAGCTCAAAGGTGCTAAAGGATGGAACGGACAGCAGCAATGTAGATATGGTCCCGCAGCCTCCTCCTGGCATTCCCCCCATTACCAACTAAAGTCTTCCGCAATGGCCCTCGCCAGGAGCGATGGGAAACTTCAATCTAGGCAAACTGGCGTGGAGTTGGCGCAATGCGATGACGGTTTTCTTGTCGCAGCCGCACGGAGCGAGCAGGGTTTATTCTCCCTCTAACGCTCTGTAGAATCTAGACGAGGCAAGTAAACACGGAGCCTCCCATCCCAAAAGGGGGAGATCTCAAATATTTCTATTTTTTTATTTCATTTATTTCCTTAATTAGGCTGCATCTCAATGAATGAGGGTACACTGCTAAATAATTATCATCATTCATTCAACTTTAAAAACTCCCCCGACACCAAAATAAGAGGAACAGAGACTTTGTTCCTGGAACTTTACAAGCACTTCTTGTATTTTTCTATTTTAACCTCGAGGAAGTGACTCCACATTGCCTCTTCCTTCTTCCCTCTGAGTGTGGGGCCCCGTAGCCCATAGGGCTGTTCGCTCCCAGCCAGTTCCGAATAGGCTGGGATATCGATTGCTTATGCCTCGATGAGGCATA
>WWET01006246.1:52007-63171 GCA_011038615.1 Limnodynastes dumerilii
AGGCACTTTTGTCTTGGCAGAAAAATCTAATTCCTAAAAGTAGGAATTGTTGCCCGTAGCAACTCCTCATTGTGCTAGATAAATGACAGCCTCGGATTGGTTTATAGAAGCTTTGTAGCTTTTGGGTTTGTGGAACGAGCTCTAGGGTGGTATAAGAGGGATACGGTAGCGAACTCGACACCGCTGATCGATGGACGGAAAGTCTACAATGTTGTTTGATTGACTAATCTGCACTTGACGGGGACGTTGGATTGACACCTCCATACTCAACGAGACATGGATTGATGAGTTCTATACTTAATGCTAGGTTAGGCTGCAGCGAGGGTTAAGGTTAAGCTGTGCTTAAGGATATAATTTAAGTGACAGCGACACTGTATCCCACTGCTATTCCTACTTGGCTGGCACTTTAATGCACCCTCGGTGGACTTGGACTAAGGTCTCCTCTAACTAAAGACTCGTTTGTAGAAATATCCCCTGGCACCCACACTTATTGCTCCAGATCCTCTGATCCACTTTCAAAAGGTTACAGCGAGGGACTTTTTTGTGTTCGTTTACCACTAATTAGCTGGTAATTTACATGTGTAATGTATTACCCAAAAGACTGTTTGCTAAGTATACGCACTGAACACTAATTCATCTCTGCCCATCTAGCGTTTCCACACAGACATTAGGAAATTCCCAGCGTAAGGAAATTGATTTAAAAGACAGACAGAAAATAATGGCTGTAATATTTATACTGGCAACAGGTCTATAGATGATTTGCAACTATGCAAAAGATTGGACCAAGTCAGAAAAGAAAAGCTGTATGTAAACCGATGACAGTCTTGTTGGTGGTGCAGGGCTAAAGCCAGCACACAGGGCTAGATTTACTAAACAGCGGAAAAGGAAAAGGGGAGATGTTGCCCATAGCAACCAATCAGTATGTTGCGGTTGTGGGTCCCGTCAAGAATGGCCCTATTTCGATAGGCAAAGCAATCGATCCCTGGAGAACCGAACACAGTGCTCCGAATAGTAACAAATCTAACCATAACCCTCCCCTTCTATTACCCTAACCCTCCCTTCCCCGCAGCCTAACCCTAACCCTCCCTTCCTTCCTCAAAGCCTAACCCTGACCCTCCCTTCCTCAGAGCCTAACCCCTAACCCTCAATTCCCCGCAGCCTAACCCTGACTACCCCGCAGCCTAACCCTATTCCTCCCTTCCCCAGAGCCTAACCCTAACCCTCACTGCCCCAGAGTGTAACCCTGAGCTTTCAGCTGTCTCTATTTCTAAAACAGCAATTTTTTGCCAAAGACCTTCTGCACATTAGCTACAACTCTTATCTTCTTCCCTCCCTCCTCTTACTCTTCTAACCCTCAATTCCCCGCAGCCTGACCCTAACCCTCAATTCCCCGCAGCCTGACCCTAACCCTCAATTCCCTGCAGCCTAACCCTAACCCTCAATTCCCCGCAGCCTAACCCTAAGACTCCCTTCCTCAGAGCCTAACCCTGACCCTCCCTTCCCCGAAGCATAATCCTAACACTCCCTTCCCCGCAGCCTAACCCTAACACTCCCTTCCCCAGAGCCTAACCCTGACCCTGCCTTCCCCACAGCCTAACCCTGACCCTTCCTTCCCGGCAGCCTAACCCTAACCCTCCCTTCCTCAGAGCCTAACCCTAACCCTCCCCCTCCCCAGAAAGGTTACTCACTTCTCCGGTGCTGTGTGCAGTGGGCGGCGCTTCAGAAAATGAATGGGCAAGTATGACACCATTTCTGTACGTAGATAGCGTAAATAGTAAACGTGTAGTAGCTCAATTCTTCAGACAACGTACGTAAGATGAAAACTACGTAACTGCGTTATTAACTGTGTAACCTTAATTATTAACATTAAAACATAAGTGGACTCTTCCATCCATACACAGATCTGTGCACTAGTTTCCGGAACTTAGTATTTTCTATATTTAGCAGATGTTAGATTCTAAGTTATGATTCTAATGCAACAGGAAATCTAACACCCAAGGTCTGGCTTTAGTTATACAACTCGTACATTTGTAAAAGGGACGGCTGCCCCTATAGTGTACGCTGTCATAACAAGGAACGGCCATTCGCATGTTAGGAGCTGCTGCATTAATCGCTCTCTCCCCTGTGGATTAATCAGCGCTTTGGCTGCTGTTAGGAAGCTGGGACGCTATACAATCAGCGAGTATTGTTTACTGATCCCGGGAACAGAGAGGCACCGCGCCAGCACTGATTGGCTGTACCGGAACCTTACCTTTAACCTCCCTGTTATCTTAACTAATCCTTGAGCTTGCACCTGCACCTGAGTCCCACCTGTACCTGTTTTACACCTGCCAACTGCCTGTACCTCACCTTGTCTAACCTGCCTTGCTATTACCTGTATAACCCGTC
Source organism: Limnodynastes dumerilii (assembly GCA_011038615.1). NCBI lineage: Eukaryota > Metazoa > Chordata > Amphibia > Anura > Limnodynastidae > Limnodynastes > Limnodynastes dumerilii. The sequence goes on from WWET01006246.1 coordinate 54,396, forward strand.
CATAGCATGCACCTGTCTTCTGTGCTTTACCTAGATCTGCTCTGTCCTGCACTCGGTCTTGTCTGGAACCCTCCATCCTGTCTAGTTCTGTACCACTGTCCTTGAGTCATCTTCACCTGACCGCGTTCTGTACCCCCCTGTCGTCTGTGTTATGCTCTGTCTGCCTCTGCCCCTGGTGTTATCCGGCCTGCCTGTGGCACTCCTGTGACTCATTGCTACATCACGGGTCACCACCAGGGGTCATGTCTGCTGAGAGCATGCAGCTAAGTCTGCCCTCACCACTAGGGGCTCCAGTGAGCACCAAGACTCTCAGCGAGACTCCACCTCCCTGGTGAGTGTGATCTCTAACAACGCAATTCCAAGCCAAACCCTCTGTCAGTACAGGATGGACTTCTCAAGCGAGGTAAGTCGTATTACCTGCTCCGGTAACAGAAAATCCAATCCAGGCGCAAAAAGTCGAAGGGAAAAATCGCAACTGAGGATCTGTCAACATGAAGATACGGAACTGGGATATAATAATAATGTGCGCAAGTCACACGTGTACCTGTCTCCTTAATCACGTGCACGCATGACTGAACAGTCAGCGTAGCGTTGCCAAGATCTAGAAGCGACATGACACAGGACACAAAGAAACCATGAATAATGAAAGACTTTGTGATGTGCACATGGGGGGGGGGTCACAGGAAAAGGATGAAGGAAATGGCGCTGTGTATTTATTACAGATCCCTGCACACGCTTCTCAAACGGATCTTCCTTTTTTTTTTTTATGATTTTGCTTATGCAAAACTTTATGAACTACAAACACTGATAAGAGCCACAGTCCTTCGTTCCGACTGCAGGGAGGGAATATAATATGCACAGGGGTCGTTGTTCTGCTTTAACGGCTAATAGCCTCAAGGATATCAGTAGTCACTGAATACCTCATACAAACGTCCTCCAAGTGTCATGAAACTACAAGTCCCCTCATGCTTTGCTGTGCTGGAGGGAGTTATAGATTCGGTGCTTAAGGCACAGATCTGTATGCATAATTTAAAGTAGGGTTATGGACACTGAAATGTGTCGTACCCTCTTTTCCTCCGTGCTTACTTTCAGATTTGCACGCGTCCGTGAGTCGCACGCAAATCTGAATCAGGTCCAATGTGATGTTCCTAGCCCATAATGTAGAATAATGGTCTAGAGCATCACACACAAAAAAATGGCTGAAAGCGATGTGATCAAATCTAAGAATCAGTTATACACCGCTCCACAGCGGTCTGCTCCATCACCTCTATGTCTATAGGGGACCTGTTTAGTACCTGTTTCCAATAGCGAATTGTGCTCTCCCTGGCGGGTTGCGTCAGGCTATGGTTAGATAATAAAAGTGGAAGGTTAGGGTTTGGCTTATGAAAAGGTTAGGGTTCTGCTGCGGAACATGAAGGGCTAAGGGTAGGCTGATTGAAGGGGAGGTTTAAGGTTAGGCTGATAAAATGGGAGGCTTAGAGCAAAATACTACCTATCGCCAATGGAGCAATCGTATCCTTATTATTTGTAGTGTCCCCGCTGTATCGCAAGTGCGTTTCCAGATTACAAAGTGCCGCAAATCGGCACATCGCACGCACAAACCAAGCGCCCAGGCAGCCCAAAGAGAAACTGGATTTGCTGTGTAAATATAGGCTTTAGACGGCACCCTAACGACATATGACCTGGCAGTTGTGAGTCACGCGGTAATCTTGTGTCATGTGTCTATTTTTACACACATGCATGACAGCCCAATGGGTTTCGGTCCCATGCACGAGATGCTCTTTATAACATCTCATTATGTGGGATAAGAAAAAGCAAGTCAAAGAAGGGAGATATTTCTCTGTACCTGTTGTTATAACTATGGACCCATTGCATACTTGGCCTTCACAAAAGGGTGGGAAAGGGAAGACTCCTAGTCCTCACTGTGTGGCGCTGTGTTCCTGTTCAATGTATGTCCTCCTTTTCCCCACTGTGTGGCGCTGTGTTCCTGTTCAATGTATGTCCACTTTTCCCCCACTGTGTGGCGCTGTCTGTTTTATGTATGTCCCATTTTACCCTACTGTGTTACGCCATGTTCCAGTTTAATGCATAGCCCAATTTCTCCATTGTATGGCGCTATGTGCACCTAGGTTACTAATGTCCTATTTTGCCTTGTGGCGATGTGTCCATTTTTCATGTTTGCCCTATTTTCCCAAACGTACAGTGCCTTGTCCCTGGTTTACGTCTCTATATATCGCAACGTGGAGCCTGATACCACAAAAAAAAGAAAAGAAATCTGGAAACAGATTCTTAGAATGGTTTAGTTCTACAGATGTGTGTCAACCAAAGATTATCATCATTATGATTATTATTATTGCTTTTTTATACAGCGCCACAAATTTCTGTAGCACTTTACAGAGAACATTAGACATTCACATCAGTTCTTGCCCATTGGAGCTACATTCTAAGGTCCCAAACACACACACACACACACACACACACACTAGGGTTAAATTAGCAACCAAATTCCTACCAGCATGTCTTTGGAATGTGAAACAAGAGAAGACTCAAGAACATACACATAGATAAGGCCCTGTCCAGGAATTAACTCATGACTTTGGAGCTGCCAGATGAAAGTTCTGTCCTAGGATAGACTCAGGTTAGACCTAGGTGTTAACGATTTTGCAGTTTTATTCCCTATAGTATAGTTTGGGTGACAGATAGGATATTGTAACACAGACACTTACAGTAACCCCAAGTCTATCCCTGACCTCAACCCTGACACTAAATTACTACAATAATTACTGACCCCTCGGAAGCAGCGGGAGACAGGGAGGAGAAGAATGAGAGCAGAGGGGACAGAGAAGGTAAGAACAGGAGCAGAGGAGAGGAATGGGAGCAGCGGGGACAGAGAGGGGAAAAAAGGAGCAGAGGGGAGTGGTAAGAGAAGCAGGGACAGAACTAGGAGCAGCGGGAAGCACAGGAGTGGAGGAAAGAGCAGGGAGCAGCCAGTACAAAGAAGGGAAGAACAGAGGTATAGCCAGGAGCAGCATGGACAGATCTGGGAGATCAGGAGGTAAGAGCAACAGCAAAGCATGTAAGTAAAGGAGAGAGCCAGGGCCAGTGTGGAACAGAGAGATCAGAGCGGGGAATCACAGGAGCAGAGGAAAGAGCCAGGCGCAGCAGGGACAGAGAGAACAGAGCAGGGAAGCATAGGATCAGAGGAAAAAGCCAGAGGCAGCAGGGACAGAGAGAACAGAGCAGGGAAGCACAGGAGCAGAGGAGAGAGACAGCAGAGACAGAGAAAATAAGCAGGGAAACACAGGAAAGAGCAGGGAGCAGCCAGTACAAAGAAGGGAAGAACAGAGGCATAGGATATAGCCAGGAGCAGCATGGACAGATCTGGGAGATCAGGAGGAAAGAGCAACAGCAAAGCATGTAAGTAAAGGAGAGAGCCAGGGCCAGTGTGGAACAGAGAGATCAGAGCAGGGAAGCACAGGATCAGAGGAAAAAGACGGGGGCAGCAGGGACAGAGAGAACAGAGCAGGGAAGCATAGGATCAGAGGAGAGAGCCAGAGACAGCAGAGACAGAGAAAATAAGCAGGGAAGCACAGGAAAGAGCAGGGAGCAGCCAGTACAAAGAAGGGAAGAACAGAGGCATAGGATATAGCCAGGAGCAGCATGGACAGATCTGGGAGAGGGGCAGCAGGGACAGAGAAAACAGAGCAGGGAAGAACACAAGCAGACAAAAGCAGGGGGCAGCAAGGACAGAGAAAACAGAGCAGGGAAGCACAGGAGCAGAGGAAAGACCCAGAGGCAGCAGAGACAGAAAACAAAGCAAGGAAGCACAGGAGCAGAGGAAAGAGATGGGTGCAGCAGGGACAGAGAGAACAAGGAAAGCACAGGAGCAGAGGAGAGAGCCAGAGACAGCAGAGACAGAGAAAATAAGCAAGGAAGCACAGGAAAGAGCAGGGGGCAGCAGGGACAGAGAAAACAGTGCAGAGAAGCACAGGAGCAGAGGGAAAGGGATGGGGCAGCAGGGACAGAGAAAACAGAGCAGGGAAGAACACGAGCAGACAAAAGCAGGGGGCAGCAAGGACAGAGAAAACAAAGCAGGGAAGCACAGGAGCAGAGGAAAGACCCAGAGGCAGCAGAGACAGAAAACAAAGCAAGGAAGCACAGGAGCAGAGGAAAGAGATGGGGCAGCAGGGACAGAGAGAACAAGAAAGGGAAGCATAGGAGCAGAGGAAAGAGCCTGGAACAGAGCAGGGAAGCACAGGAGGAGAGAGCCTGGAGCAGTGTGGGACGGAGAGAACAAGGAGGGAAGCACAGGAGCAGAGGAAAAAGCCGGGGAAAGCAGGGACAGAGCAGGAGAGTCTCTATATTTTTAAACGTCTGTGTTCGGAAGGAATACCATGTCGGACATCTAGCTGTTGGCGTTGCCTCCTTACTGACAATTCCTTTTTCAGTATTAAAACCCTATCAGCAGCGAAACGGCAGGCTTAACGGTGACAGCTGCATCATTGTGGATTTAGTGACTGGCGCCATAGCGGCCATAACAGACATATATAATGCACAGTTTAATTCTCCGCCCAAATGCTTCATTACACCTATTCAACAAGAAATATGAAGAGGTAACAAAACACCCACAGCCAATCAGCATTCAGACAGCATCCAAAGCCTGGATTATACGTGCGAGGACACGTTTACTATTATATTACTATTTTTAATAGGGTAGAACTCAAACACAGCATTTCTCTTCAAAAAGCCAAGACGCTACAAGCTGTAATATTTCATATCTAGAAATAACCTTGATGCAGACAACGGACAAGCTGTGCCACAGGAAAGTAGACCAAACTAGTTCTAAGCAGACGTTGTACTTTACACATAACAAGCAGAGAGCGCTGGGCTGACATCTGTACTGTATTTATGAATAAATAAAAAACAAAGACGTTGAATTCAAGGATTGTGTGGATCAAGCTCGGTCAGAGTTGAGTTATTTGGCCAAAACTTGCAGTTACAAGAAAAAAAAAAAACCCATCCAGCACCGATCAGTGATAACCTAGATCAGCGCTTGCGAACCTGTGGCTCTCCAGGTGTTCTGAAACTACAACTCCCAGCATGCTTTGTCAGGTATCTGCTATGCCTATGCAGGTAAAGTATGCTGGGACTCGTAGTATAACAGGTTGGCCGGGCTTGACCTACATTGTAATTGCATAATAATATTTTTCAAGCTCAGTAAGTATCAAAAAAAAAAAAACGCAAACTGTTCTCTATGAACTTACGGCTCAAAAACTCATTAAGAAAGTTAAAGGTTAACAACTATATACATAGGAACGTGCCAGCAACATAAAGACTTAATTATACAATCCATCCAGACATAATTAAAAGCAAGCTAAGCCCTGACGCCACAGAATAGTGGCCCAGATTCAGAAAAAAGTCCATAAGGGGAGTTACGCAGGTCAACGCATACGATACGAGCCTTAAGTCCTTTAAAGGACGTACGGAAGAACTTCCAATGAAGGGGCTGGCCCTTCAAATTCGCATGCCTAAACCCCTTCATACAGGCGGTGTGAGGCCTAGTAATGAAGCGTCAGATGAGAGAAGTCCCATAAGGTCCGTGTGGAGAAGATAAGGTAGGGTTGAGGACAAGTAAGTGTCCAGAACTCCATCCCAAAGAGGGGCGTCCAATCTCCTCCACCCTTCTGTGCCTAGTGACAGATCTCAATGCACATGTAAGTCACAAGGATCAGTGTTATTAGCTAATGGCAGGATGAGAAGATAATAAAACAGCTTTTAGGAGTAGTCTCGAGCAGCTATATTTACAGGCAATGAGTAAGCCACGGTCATTAGGAGGAGATAAGTGCTCTCTCATGATCCATGCTGACTCACAAGCCACTGCACTAATTCAACGCCATTATCATTTATACAAACGTTGGTCCGTATTCACAGTTACGTCGTTTTCGACTTACGTATGTTGTTTTAAGAATTGAGCTACTAGGCATGCGTAGTAGCTCAATTCTTAAAACAACGTACGTCAGATGAAAACTACGTAACTGTGAATCCGGACCATTGTATTTTAATAATAACGGACCAGATTCAAACTTGCGTCCGGCGTGCCCCTTGCGCATATAAAGTGCGTAAGCAGGGTATTTTGAGGGGAATGAGCTTACGTTTTACACACATAAATCTATTGGAACAAAGTTCTGTAGGACAGATAATCCGTACAAAAGGGGCTGTGCTCCCCTCTGCCCCGCCCTCCGCAAATTGGACAGCAGCGGTGGATTTTGGCATTTATGAGTGGGCCGGCGGTCGGACGGACCCCTGATTCGCTCGTATGACTTGCGGACGTACGAGAGAGGGGAGGGACGAGGAGTGAAATCTCCTCTCCCGTGTGTACTGACAGATCCCGCACACGTACGGAAAGCTTGCGGGGAGGGGGGCGGATCTGGTCCAACATCACTACAACAGTAACAAACAGCAGGCGACCCAACTTCTAAGAAACATTATGTACGCACAAAAAAAATCAACTAAACTGTCGTTACATAAGGGAAAATGCAATGGAATAATTTATCAGTCTACAGTTACCGGGTAGAAAAAAATAAATTAAAAAAATCTGTCAAAAGTCACTTGAATGATAGATTTTGCACATCCTGCAATAGAATCTGTCAATCTTGTATTTTACTACCTTCCTGCAGGCGTGTCACGCACAATACCTGCAAAAGGTCTTTACTACCTACAGGCCCATTGAGTAATAAGAGACCAGTGATGAAATGACACCTTTAGTTATTTCCTGTTCAACGATCAGTAACTGCCTATTACATCATAACAATGCTTATTCTGGGGAAATCGCCTTTTTTGAACTTTGGAAAGAAGGAAATGAACATCTTTTATTAAATACTAAGTAATACCATGTTGAACTGCAAGGGTGGAAGCAAATTTGAATTGTGAAAACAGAATTAGACTTGAGAGGTGAAGTTTCTTAGCTCAACTTTATTTATAGATTCAGCATAAAGCTATGCAGTGTGCGAGTTCTATACGCAAAAATAAAGCATTTACCCTTCATGCTAAACAACTTAAATTATTTGCACCCCTTACTTTGCAAAATGGTTTAGCCGAGCTGTACACTTGCATTTGTCTTGACCTTACTCTTAAAGGCCCTGATTCAGCGTTTGAAGATAAGAGAGGAAAGTTACACCTGGGCAAAACCATGTGGATTTCAAGGGAGCCAAATATCATCGGTGGCAGACAGTATTAGAGTTGAGTGTTTCCCAGCCCAAGTCTAAATAACAGTGTAACAGTGACGCTGGTCAGAATCTGTGTGCAAAAAAGCAGAAGCAAAGTATTCTCCCTGCATGCAAAGAATAACATTCATTTGACTTCCCCTGAAATCAGCATATGTTTCTGCTGGGGTGTAGCATAGCTCTCTTATCTTCAATCTCTGTTCCAAACTGCAATACTATGTTCTGGGGAAATTGCCTCATCGCATGTTATAAAGAAGCAAATGAACAAACTTTATATTATCCTTAGGCAATAAGTATGACACCGGGTGCTCAAACCACAAGTGTCATCATCCTTTGCCAGGTATTAGCGATGCTTATGCTGCTTATGGAGCAGACTGGGAATTGTAGGATCCCAGCAGCTAGTGAGCCATATATTGCTTATTCCTCTGCTATAGAACAGAGCTAATGCAGATATTCTGTAGGCGCAGCAACAACAAAGGAGGAATTATGCAGTTGGACAAGCTATGTGGCATTGTGACAGGTGCAAATGAATGTATGTTTTGTGCATGCAGTGAAAAGGAGTTTTCTCTCAAATCCTGAATAGTGTTACGCTCACACTGCAAATATCTGAGCTAAAAGTCACTTCTCAGCTAAAATCCTGTCTGCACAGTGTAAAACTACTACCATCCATATGGTTCATATGCAGGAGATTGCCACAACAGCATTGCTAGAAATATATATCTTATAGCGACCACAAGCAAACTCATGCACCTCCTGATGTACACACCTGCCTAATCAGCGATAACTCATCCAACTGATTAGATGGTTTAAGATTGACATCAACAGCTGGATAGAGACAGACAAGCAGGAAGCCCGGCAGACTAACGCTATTGTCTATGTTCACATACTTTAACGGAGATAGTTCTGCTTCTATAACAAAGGTTAACCGCTCTATCTGGTGCTAAAGCAGAGTTTAAAGCATGAAAACAAAGTCTAGCAGTTGCATTATCAACAGCAAAAAAGACAAATCGTCACGATCAAAACATAAAGGATGGTGCACAAGTTTCTAAATGACAGCAGTACATTTTAATATATTGTGTTTACCTTACTTGGAGTTTGTGAAACACATAGCACAGCTCACAGACTGTCAACACCCTGACCAGTATACAGAGTTTCTGGTGATTCTCTCATTCACATGTGGGACTTTTAAACAACAACAAGCGCTTTATATCTGGTGGAGCGATAGAAGCAAACAGAAAACAACAGAAGAGAAATCATTTAGAAGGATTCACTGTGTGCAAAGATCCAACGCTTCATATTAAACATATATTGTATCATATCACAAATGGTGGCTTATGCTGGGAATGATTTCTTTTTAACATCGTGTATTAAATACATTACAAATTGTTGCATACAACCAGGAAGCCACAGATATACGGATTACAATCTCCAGCCCCAGTGGAAACAGACAGAAACACACATAAATCTAACAGCTATGCCAGGCCTGGCCAACCTGCGGCTCTCCAGGTGTTGTGAAACTACGCCGCTGTCCCCTCGACCGCGCCATGTCACGC
>WWET01006247.1:21495-36908 GCA_011038615.1 Limnodynastes dumerilii
CCCCATTATGTCTCCAGCCACCCCCCAGCATTCCCCATCATGTCTCCAGCTCCCCCCAGCATTCCACATCATATTTCTAGCTCTCCCCAGTATTCCCCATCCCTGGAACCAGCCTCTTCGAACATTAAAATTTTGTGAAGTGACTACAGAGTATAAATAATGCGGACTATTAACCCTTAAGCACCAAGACCTTGATTGATGTGCAATTAATAGTAGTATGTGAACAGCGCACACAGTAATATCACAAGGGCATATCTCTACATTGAATGACATTGGACAATTTACTTTACAGAAGTTTTCCTTAACTTATTTAATATAATACAACTTTCCCTGACTCGTATAAGCACCAGATATATGGACTCTATTTGTATGCTTTATTACTGAACACACTGTCTACACAAGATTCTATGTGTATGCTTTAACTTATTTGTTACTGGACTTATTAACCCATAGATGTCCAGATTAATTTAAAAGATTTGCATATGCTCATTTCTTTTGTGACAATTAATTTCCTATGGTTATTATAGCCAGCGCCTTTATTCTAGATCTCTATTCTCTATTCCAACTACATCAACAATGGTTACTGCTATGATGGTAGCTTTCCCTCCGACCTTTTGTTTGTCGTGTTAGTAGAAGGAATATTACAAACTGTTGTGAACAAACATTTATTTTGACAATGATAATAACAAAGAGCAAAAAAACAAACAAACAAACACTTTAAGGTATACAGGTTATAGATTGCATTTATGTAATATGTATATTAATTATATTAGAAAACTCACCGGGTCCCGTCTCAGAGTGTTCTGCCTCTGTAGGGACAGATAGCATATATCGTGTTGAGGTTTCCATATCCGTATCCTGGTCGCCCACACCAACTATCTCCTGGTCCTGGATACACCTTAAGGCTAGCTTCTCCACCTCTGTAATTTTCAAATAGTCAGGCATTGGCCCCGACCCACTCTCAGGCGAATACTTTCTGCGTTCAGCAATCTTTTTTTTCAACATGGTTTTGAAGTCTTGCCAACTATGAAGGAAAGAAAAAGATTGGTATAGGTATGTTTGAACATGCTAGTCAATGGATGTACTAGGTCACCATACATATTTTACAGGGAGAATATCAACTTTTAGTTGTACTGTTTGTGGCATAACATTTTAACTGCAATCCAAGGAGATATATTATGTTGTTAATATTAATATTATTAATAAAAATGTAGCACACAACTGATTTATGGCAATAAAAAAAATCTACCTTTTTTAACATAAAAACTAGTTAAGTTGTATGAGCATGTCAATAACTACAGTATTAATGTAGTACGCACCGTTTTTTAATGATGCCAAGATTTCTGATTGGAGGTCGTGGGTTCAGTTGTTGTGAAAAAGCATTTAGCTCATTGCAAATTTCAACCCAAATAATGGTTCTTTCATGGCTTTGCAACTGGCGATCAATAGGATAGAGTCTGTCCATAACTTTGGTCACCAGCTGCCTCACCTCCGCACTGGTGAAATTTGGATTGCGTTTCTTATTGCCTTTGTCCTGTTGAGACATTTTGTAAATCCAGTATTGGTTGTGAGTGTGTTAGTTATTTATAGTTGCCCAAAATTATGTACACTTGCTGGAGAGAGCAACTACATTAATCTGGACGCATATAAAAACAGTGCGAGAACTAACCTACGAGTAATGAACAATGCTAAATTGTGACAATTGATCTTTCATGACAGTTTATTTTTTTCATGCTAAGAATGCACATGGGACAACCATGAAAAGTGTGCTTGTAGATGGAAGAGTCAATCAGACTGCATACTAAAAAACTTAAAAAGTCTTCATTTTGTAACTGTCATTCCCTGTGCAAGGAGCTTCGCATTTTGGTCCATGGAAGGGACTGTTCAGGCCTTGGACATCACAATGATGCCACCAAAGCCAAATAAGTGCCCAAGTGTCAAAATGAAAAGTGAATGCCCATTGGGTGTAGGGTGGAATGGTTACAGAAACATTGGTCAGACTTGCAGAGGAGACAGCCAAACACGTGATCTGTGCGCGAGAAAATTGTGTTTCACCAACACAGAATGAGGAGTAAATATTATCTTAAATTATATGTGGGGTTCTTCTGTGAATAACATGATTTAATTTCAATTTCACAAAACAAACATACATGCTAAAACAAATAAGGGACGCAAATGGCGGTATGACTAGTGCGCGCCTTCTGTTGTAGCTCATCTGTTCGTCTGTGTGGTCACATGATCCGTCTGCTGTCCGTATGCTTGGATTCCACTTAGCTATTCTGCTTAAGTGGAATCGTAATTGTAAGTGAACCTACAATTGTAGGCTAAGACGCATTTTTGGAGCCCTATTCCATTCGCGAGTTGGAAGTCTGGATCTGGTTCAATGGTATTTGCATTACTATGATATTTACATATATTTATGAAAGTTTAAGGCTGTTAAGTGACCTTATGGAAAGCTAAAAGAGACAATGATGTAAAGTACTGAGTTCCCATAAAAACATATTTTACTACAGAATGTTTGTTTCTTACAAAGGGACAGTTAACACTCTTCTGTTACTGTATTTAAATAAACTAATTCTCTTTAACAATTTATTATTGTGAGATGTGATAATTGTTATAAAACTTACAAAATGTATCCCTCATCTATGATTTTTTTATATTTTGCTATTTGTTTCTGATATAAAGGAATATTTTAAAGCTAGTACTTTTAGTTGTCCGTATGTGCTGCAATGAATAAAAAGACTTAATATTTCAAAATCTATTGGAAGATGATGTTGTACAACATCGTCACAGCACAGTCTTCTTTCAATAAATATCTGAAAACAATATAACATTATACGTATCACATATTAAAGGGAGGTGAATATTATACCACTCTTTTTACAACTTTTTAGATTTCATAATTTTGTATTTTTAAAATATACCCTTTTTGGAATTCAAGGATTACCTGCGATCTGAAAATAATTTTAATGTAAAAAAAATAATGAAAGGCTAAATGTAAATAACACTTCCCCATCTATTTAATTTTCAATAGAAAGTGGATTTTCGATACAGCAGTTATGTTTATGCTAATAAAACAGAGTTGTAGATGCTTCGAAACACAATTCCTAGAGGTATATTCAAATAGGTCAGATAGATAGATAGATTAGATCAATTACTTACCAGCTTCAAGATACAATGTTCTTTCTTATCAGGTTTCAGTTTTGAATGGGCTTCATTTACAAATAGAAAAAAAACAACAATGTTATTACTTATTATTGTGCAGAACAGCACAAATCTTTTTAAACATTTTTTTTAAACAAACTTATTTGAAAGGTGCCTAGTATGCACCACTGCACACATATGCTACAAAACTTTTTGCCCAATCATTCAAACGGAAATATAATTTAACATAACAAGCACCCATGATATTGCAATCAGTGGCCCTGATTCAGAGTTCAAAATTAAGAGAGAAAAGGTAAACCTGGGAAAAACCATGTTGATTGCAGGGGAGTCAGATTTCATATGTTTCAAACAGTATTATAGTTGAAAGGTGATGTTTCCCAGCCTAAGTCTAAATAACAGTGTAAAAGTGAAGCTGGGCACTATCTGTGCACAATAAGAAAAGCAAAGTATTCTCCCTGCATGTGGAGAATAAAATTAATTTGACTCCCCCAAAAATCAACATGGTTTTGCCCAGGTGTAACTTTCCTCTCATTTTCAAACTGTGATTCAGAGCCAGTTTTATTTAGGAAATTAACACATCATTTTATATTCTATAACAATATATCCATCAATTTGTAAGCTAGTGTCATAGATGCTTAATACATAAAAAAAAAAAAATATTGTTAAACTATTTTATTATTGTTATTCTGTGTAATTATGAGGAAAAATGAATAACCATTACCCTCAGTTCCTCATGTAATGAAGCACTCACTTCTTAACCATGAACAGAGACTGGCCTTTTAAACTGTGCAAAATCAACATCTATCTTCTTGTCAGGTCTCTTAAGCCATCAGTTCAGGCCCTCAAACCATAGATCTCAGTTTACAATTTTTTTTGTATTGAAAATATCATAATTTTTAGGTATCACACACAAAATGGGTGTAGTAAGTTAGCAAGACGTTCAGAGCTGTGACAATTAAGTGGCAACAGGGTTAAATAATTAGCACTGTTTCGGAAAAGACAAGGACAGAGCAGATAAGAGAGTACGCAGAGTTAGTGGGAGCAGGTGTTATTGTCGCTGTACCGATGGAACCGAATAGAATATTAAAGTGTTCACGTTTTAATTAATACATTGTATTGGAAAAAACTAGAACAGGGTTCAAAAATTTTCCAAGTCTAGTAGCCAGACCAAAAACTTACGAGCGAGGTTATTGCAACAAATTACACACGCAAATTTTTTTATATAAAATATATATAGCCTTCAGTATACACAAATGTTACTACAGACATTATTCTTCACCTCAGTAGCCCTTTCCTCTTCCCCTTCACAACATCACTACAGTGTGATCTGCGACCACATCTCTTGAGCCCTGATGTAGACTATCAAGACTAAGGAAAGTATTCATTTAATTGATGTTTTGAGTTTCTGCACCTCCTGGTTACATTATTAAACAAGATTTGGCACACTGCATGCTTATTCCTCATATAACAGTATTAGCAATGATGCTCAATGGCGAATGTAGTGTGGTTCAACTGGCTAAAATTAACGTATGTGTTGATATAGTACATATAAAATGTAAGCTCCAATGACGCAAGGACTGATGTGAATAGTTGCTTAACAATTTTTTTTTTACATTATTAAAAGTGCTACTTAATATAATGAGGATACATAAAAACCTGCTTATAAATATATAAATAATTATTTTATCGCTGATTAGAACTTTATTAAAAAACAATAGTTCAGTTAATCAACATCACTAATTTATAAAGGCCTTATCTGTGTGGAGTTTGTATGTTACCCATATTCCCGGCTTTTGCATAGGTTTCTTCTGGGTTCTCCAGTTCCTTTCCAAAAAGCAGGCTGGTATGGTTAACTAGTAACTGTGTGTGCGTGAATTCTGTGTGTGTATGTATATATGGAGAGGGAGAGGGAGAGAGATATAGATTTGGGGCTTTAATGAATGGCATAGCTAGTTGTTGACTGAAAACTGTCTATTAAGGTAGTCTATTGCTGCAAATGGATTTAACTACTTAATTTCTCTGTGATCCCATCTACAGAAAAACCAAGCCAGAAATCTCTTTTCTAGTCATGTAAGCCAGTAATGATTGTGTTATTGTGTAATACCTGCACTAACAGATATTCTTTAACAACAAATGTGCACAGTACAATGTAATAACAAATTAGTAAGTACCTTCATACAAAATTCCAGTCTTCTCTTGTCCTAACACCTTGGTTAATACCCACTCTGTGCTGCTGTTATCCGACAAAATTTCATTCTCTGGAAGCGCTTCTAACTTAATATTTTTGCCTTTTTTTGTCATGGGGCTTGTTGCACCTTTAAAAAAATACAAAAATAGAAAAGAGCAGATGGATAAACAAATAAAATCTCTATCAGATTATTGCAATTTTACACAAAAGTCTGCAACAACTATAAAAATTTAAATATATTGTAAATATATTTAAATTACATAACATATGTTTATACTGTAAACTAATTGCAGTGTTCTCCCCAGCCTTGTGGTATTAAATAGTAGCTGGGTGGGGGCATTGTGATACTTTGCAATAATAACACTGGATGGGATTCAGGCATCAGTTCCTACTGTGGAGCTCCTCACTGGTGCTGCACTACTGGGGGCTAAGCTTCTAAGACCCCAGAATCTGCCTGTCTTGCAACTATAGTGTTCTGTTGGTTGCGATCTACTGGGTGTTCAACACCCCTCTGCAAACTATACATTTGTAGCCTTCTATTTAAACACCTGTAACCATACTACATTACAGCATCCATGTGAGTGTTATAAAATACAATACTCAATATCGTAACCACAATAAAAAAATCATATGATAAAACAAATCCTAGTCTCTACTTCTTAATCTCTGCCGTACAATTCCCACTGAATCCTAGAGACTGCCACACAATACACACTACATCCTAGAGACTACCAAACAATACACACTACATCCTAGAGACTGCCACACAATACACACTACATCCTAGAGACTGCCACACAATACTTACTACATCCTAAAAACTGCCACACAATACTTACTACGGGCCTGATCCTGAGCTACGGCCGCTGTCACTAGTACGGCGGCCGTAGCCGGACTGCACATGCGCCCGGCCCGCTCGATCGTGGGCCGGCGTGGGCGTCCGTAGCAGCGCCGTAGGGACGCTGGAGGGGACGTCCTCCAGCGTTCCTACGTTCAGGTTAGTGTAGGTGGGGGGCGGAGGTAGTTAAATGAGGGTAGGAGTGCGGGCTAAGCGGCCATACGCTCCTGTGCGAGCGTATGGCCCCTTCCTTACGCCGGCTGAAGTTAGAATAGCCTTCAGCCGGCGTAAGGAAGGGGCCATACGCCTGCACAGGGGGAGTGCCAGGGGAGGCAGCGATGTAACGCTGAGCGTTAGCACGCTCAGCGCTACATCGTACCTCTGGATCAGGCCCTACATCCTAGAGACTGCCATACAATACACACTACAACCTAGAGACTGCCATACAAAACACACTACATCCTAGAGACTACCAAACAATACACACTACATCCTAGAGACTGCCACACAATACTTACTACATCCTAGAGACTGCCATACAATACACACTACAACCTAGAGACTGCCATACAATACACACTACAACCTAGAGACTGCTATACAATACAGACTATATCTTAGGGCCATACCATACAGACATTATTCTAGTGACTCAACCTATCTTTTTAAAACCTCTCATATAATGGCTTTACTCCTGTGTGTGAGAATGGAGATGCCAGCATCACACTGAAGGAAGCTGCAGATACTATACGAGTCCCAGCTGACAGTGCTTGTTCTCAGACTGGCTTTACAGACTTTCTGCTGCTTTTGTTAAGCAGCAGTGCCGGAAGCCTTTACAGTCCATCAGAGGACAGTCGGAACTGAAAGCTGGAGATTACACAATCAACGTTGTGATCAGGTCTGGCCAGGTGGTAAGCTAAAATAGCCATGTGGAGCACCCCGCTAAAAGACCCCTGTAATTGTTTGCTATACCCAACACCTTCTTCTTAATTACCTCAAAACTTTTCGGTCTGGCCTCTAACGAATTCCCCCAACTAAGTATTAGGACTATGGACCCCATTTTATCCCTGCCTCTCAGTCTGTCTTTGAACACCCACTACTAATGCATTTGGGTAATGCAGCCAGACTGGTCATTCCACAACCACAGGAACCCTTGACTGGATTTTTACTAAAGCCAAACTGGCTTTGAAATCTGTGTATAACACAAATACAAACTTTCATTATGATTACATATATTGAAACGAACTATTTTTATTCACAGGGACTGATCGCAAATACAGGAACTTATCTGCCATCAATGCTTCTGATTTTCTGCTGATTTAGAAGATGAAATGCAGTCTTATCCCCAGAGATGCATCCAGTTGCTGCCAAAAAGTGCTTCACTGCATTGCAGATTAGTGAGAGGATTTAATAATTAGCCATCTGGCAAATGAAAAATCTGAGCGCAGAGTGCAAGGTGCTATTTTTCTCTCTTATCACCGGATCCAGAGATTAAAAAAAGAGATGAACAGATGAAAGATCCCTAGGGTCAGTATAGTTTTATATAAACAACTGGGCAGACTGGATGGCTATGTGGCTCTTATCTGCCATCACTTTCTATGTTTCTATGTAAAGATCCAATACTGATCAATTTTAGTTTAAACTGTATTTTACAATTGGGCTAAGACACATCTCTTATCAACTCAACTCTAATACGGTTTGCAACAGATAACATTTTCCTGTTACAATGCAGCGTGGTTTTGCCTCGGTGTAACTGTCCACCTGTTTTCTTGTTATTTTCAAATTCTGGTCCTTAACCCACAGATGAAAAAGAATGTGCTATGCCTCAAGTGGCAGGATCTGAATAATTTGTAATACCAGAAGAGAGAACACATCTTGTGTAGTTATTTAAATAATGACAACTATTTTAGTCATACAGGTGATACTCAAAAAATTTGAATATTGTTCAAAAGTTCATTTATTTCAGTAATTCAACTTAAAAGGTGAAACTAACATATTATATAGACTCATTACAAGCAAAGTGAGATATTTCAAGCATTTATTTGTATTAATTTTGATGATTATGGTTTACAGCTTGAGAACCCCAAAAGCAAAATTTCACAAAATTTGAAAATTACATGAAATAAAAAAAAAAAGGTTTTTAAATACAGAAATGTCAGTACTCTGAAAATGTAATCATGCATATGTACTCAGTACTTGGTTAGGACCCCTTTTGCACAAATTACTGCCTCAATGCGGCATGGCATGGATGCTATCAGCATTCTTCCACCAAACTCTGGGACCTTGGTTTCCAAATGAGATGCAAAATTTGCTCTCATCAGAAAAGAGGACTTTGGACCACTGAATAACAGACCAGTTCTTTCTTTAGCAAAGGTAAGAAGCTTCTGACGTTGTTTGTTGTTCAGGAGCGGCTTGACAAAAGGAATACGACATTTGAAGCCCATGTCCAGGATCCGTCTGTGTGTGGTGGCTCTCGATGCAATAGCTCCAGCTTCAGTCCACTCCTTGTCCAGCTCCCCCACACTTTTAAAATGGCCTTTTCCTGACAATCATCTCAATCATCCCTGCTGCTTGTGCACCTTTTTCTTCCACGCTTTGCCCTTCCACTTAACTTTCTATTAATGTGCTTTGATACAGCACTTTGAGAACAGCAAACTTCTTTTGCAATTTCATTTTGAGGCTTTCCCTCCTTGTAGAGGGTGTCAGTGATGCTTTCTGCACAACTGTCAGGTCAGCATCTTCCTCATGATTGTGAATTCTACTGATCTAGACTGAAAGACCATTTAAAGGCTCAGGAACCCTTTGCAGGTGTTTTGGAATAATTTGCTGATTAGAGTGTGACACTTTGAGCCTACAATATTGAACCTTGTCACATTATTCTAATTTTGTGAGATTTTGATTTTGGGGTTTTCATAAGCTCTAAGCCATAATCATCAAAATTAATACAAACAAAGGCTTGAAATATCTCACTTTGCATGTAATGAGTCTATATATTAGTTTCACCTTTTAAGATGAATTACTGAAATAAATGAACTCAGGTTTCACCTGTATGTCCACATGTAGTCCACATTTAGTCATATGTCTCTTGGAGTAATATTTAAATGACTTGACTTACCCTTTGATTCATACATACTGGGTGAAAAGTCCATGTCTTCCTTCTCTGAGGCACTGCTGCTTTTCCTCTTCAAGGCATTTCTTGTAAAATGTTCTGAATTCATTGGAGATCTCGGGGAGCAGTTTTGATTTCCACCTTGAATTTAATAGTAGTTAAATATGATCATAACAATTAATTGATTTCTAATAATTCTATCAATGTCAGGGTTAGGGGGAGTCAAACATTTATGATACCACAAGAAAAGAAAAACAGCAGTACACAACACAATGAAAAGGTAATACTTTGAATCAATCAACTGCATCTATATTATGGTAATTACAGTAATTAGTGACTCTAAAGTACTGCTGGGCATGGATATGCTGCTATTACCTAATCTCTTAATCTCAATCAATACAATGGCACTTTATTTCTCAGGGAAGTACTTTATGGACACTTGCTTTAGAAGGGTTTCCACACTACTGAATTAGGTTATTACTATGGATATGTTTCTGGGGGAAAATATTGCCTGAATATGTGTTGTTTAATTGTGTTCTAGCCAATGTTCGTATATGTAAAATGCAATGAAATCAACTTATTTGCTTTTTAATGTAATAAAATGATTGTTCAGTGCTATGCTTTCCATGGCACCTTACAATAAACTAATGATGATAAATATCGCTATTATGTTACAAAGTGCAGTTTAGGCACTTTTAAGCAGTTATAGCAGCGCCCACATGAAAATCCCCCTCTCAGCCTTATCGGAGCGCTACTCTTGACTAATAATGATAACTTTCTAGTGAAAAGTAGCAGAAGGCAGAATAATCATAGTGAGGAAACTAGGAGACAACACAATTATGATGCTATGAGGCCGGAAAGTGAGTAGATAAGTGAGTCAATGGGGAAGTAAAAAATGAATGCTTAAACCAGAGCATGAGAGGTTAAGTGAAAATATTTATTTCCACCCCATGCCCCAGGTAGTTAAATAAATAGAGAAATGTTAGAACATGCCAGATATTGTCATGGAAAGACCAGGTTGGGTATCCGTTCTGGGTTCCCTAGGGCGTGCTGGGTACTTAGGCAAAAAGCAGAAATTGGGAGGCTGAAGGTAAGGTCTGCTCATGGACTAAATGGTGTGAAATAGGAACTTGACTGGACTGGACCGGGGACCAGACTGGACTCCAGCTGAGGTCTGATGCTGGAATAGCAATCTGAAGACAGCAGGACACAGAGTGCACTCTAGGATGAGACACTGGAGATCCACTGGAGCAAGGAAACGTGAGAAGCACAATGCTGTTCTGGCACTGTTTGAACAGAGCTCTGGGTTTAATTAGTGCGCCCTAGGCAGTGACTGATAACTCCTGTCGAGTAACCGCTGAAAACAGTATCTGATTTGCGGACTTGGGTCATGTGAGGGATCCCAAGATGCGGCGCCCATCTACTGGGGAACGCCTCTGGTTGGTACCAGAATATGGCTCCTGAGAACAAGACAAGGTTGGGCAAGAGGCTGCCACATGCTGGGAATGGCACCTAAATGGAGGAGAAACACAGGCACGACCAGAAAAGGCAGCAGACAGACTCGATAAGTGCCACAGTTTGTGACATTTTACAACCTTTTATTTATGTAAGAGTAGTCACATGTTACTCTAACAGCAAATATCAAGCAAAACAAAGCCTCTGTCACAGTATTCCAGTACGCAGTCTTACCATTTGCAACTGACAGGGCGCCTAACACTTTTAAAAGATAAAAACCATTGCCAATATGGTTGGGCAGCGACAGGGCAAATACAGAGTAGTATGGGGGCAGGGACATGGTGAATACTGGGGCGAATAACTGTTAGTACCAGGGAGAATAAATGATGTAACATGTGATACTTGGAAGAATGGGGGAAAGTTAGAGTGGCCTTATTCTGACCCAATTCCACATAACAGGCTTATGTATGCTTCATGCTGTGCTCCCTGTGGAATAGAGCCCTCTACATGGCTCATGCATAGCAGATACACATGAGGGTGGGAAGAGGCATTTAAATTGTACAGCTAAGCCCTTACGTACAATTCAGGGTAGAAAAGGGTGTTGCTGGCAAATTCACAATCCACACATAACAGAGCAGATGGGAGTGCAGGCTGTGGATCAGCATTTCCATACGATAGCCTCCGCAGCAGAGGTTATCATAAAAGATTTCAGGGTCAGAATGAATCCTGCCCAGTCTGAATACTGGGGAGAATTGGGATAGTGACAGTGTGAATACTGGGGAGAATTGGGATAGTGACAGTGTGAATACTGGGGAGAATTGGGATAGTGACAGTGTGAATACTGGGGAGAATTGGGACAGTGACAGTGTGAATACTGGGGAGAATTGGGACAGTGACAGTGTGAATACTGGGGAGAATTGGGGCAGTGACAGTGTGAATACTGGGGAGAATTGGGACAGTGACAGTGTGAATACTGGGGAGAATTGGGGCAGCGACAGTGTGAATACTGGGGAGAATTGGGGCAGTGACAGTGTGAATACTGGGGAGAATTGGGATAGTGACAGTGTGAATACTGGGGGTAATTGGGGCAGCGACAGTGTGAACACTGGGGGTAATTGGGGCAGCGACAGTGTGAATACTGGGGGTAATTGGGGCACTGACTGTGGGCTGGATCCAGACTTAACTAAGTGCTTGAAATTAGTTACTCCGGGGCTAAAGTCATATTTCATCTGTTGCAAACAGTATTAGAGTTGAGAGGTGATGTTTCCTATCCCAAGTCTAAATAAGAGTGGGACAGTAAAAGTGTGAATACTGGGGATATTTGGGGCAGCGACAGTGTGAATACTAGAGAGAATTGTACCAGCGACAGTCTGAATACTGGTTAGAATTGGGGCAGCAACAGGGAGGGGAAATGGGACAGTGACAGTGTGAATACTGGGAAGAATTGGGACAGTGACAGCTTGAATACTGGGGAGAATTGGGACAGTGACAGTGTGAATACTAGGGAGAATTGGGACAGCGACAACCTGAATACTGGGGAGAATTGGGACAGTGACAGTGGGCCTGATCCAGACCTACGAATGAGAGTGGAGCGTATTACCGCTACAGTGTAAAACCTTTCACTCCCACGACACTCCCCTTACCTTCATTTCCTTACGCCGGCCGAACCCTACCCTAACTTTTCACTGTGTGCGTACGTATTTTCGTAGCGATGCGCTGTTCGTAGTGGGCTAAGCATGCCCATACTGTACAATTTAAATGGCTCCCCCTGCCTATATTCCTTAACTCCAGTGTACAGAGTAAACTCGTACTATAAACACGCCCCCTTATAGGAAAAAACGCAGTGAATACGGACGCCTGAATCACCGCTACGAAAAAGTGTTTGTTATTACCGGAAGTTGTCACTATGCGCATGCGCAGCACGTTTTTTCTGCCGATTTTACACTTACGATCAGCGCTAGCTCGCAAGCGTACGATGTTCTGGATCAGGCCCAGTGTGAATACTGGGGGAAATTGAGACAGCGACAGTGTGAATACTGGGGAGAATTGGGGCAGCGACAGTGTGAATACTGGGGAGAATTGGGGCAGTGACAGTGTGACTACTGGGGGAAATTGGGACAGCGACGGTGTGAATACTGGAGAGAATTGGGACAGCGACAGTGTGAATACTGGGGAGAATTGGGACAGCGACAGTGTGAATACTGGGGAGAATTGGGACAGCGACAGTGTGAATACCGGGAGGAATTGGGGCAGCGACAGTGTGAATACTGGGGAGAATTGGGACAGCGACAGTGTGAATACCGGGTGTGAATACTGGGGAGAATTGGGACAGTGACAGTGTGAATACTGGGGAGAATTGGGACAGTGACAGTGTGAATACTGGGGAGAATTGGGACAGTGACAGTGTGAATACTGGGGAGAATTGGGACAGTGACAGTGTGAATACTGGGGAGAATTGGGACAGTGACAGTGTGAATACTGGGGAGAATTGGGACAGTGACAGTGTGAATACTGGGGAGAATTGGGACAGTGACAGTGTGAATACTGGGGAGAATTGGGACAGTGACAGTGTGAATACTGGGGAGAATTGGGACAGTGACAGTGTGAATACTGGGGAGAATTGGGACAGTGACAGTGTGAATACTGGGGAGAATTGGGACAGTGACAGTGTGAATACTGGGGAGAATTGGGACAGTGACAGTGTGAATACTGGGGAGAATTGGGACAGTGACAGTGTGAATACTGGGGAGAATTGGGACAGTGACAGTGTGAATACTGGGGAGAATTGGGACAGTGACAGTGTGAATACTGGGGAGAATTGGGACAGTGACAGTGTGAATACTGGGGAGAATTGGGACAGTGACAGTGTGAATACTGGGGAGAATTGGGACAGTGACAGTGTGAATACTGGGGAGAATTGGGATAGTGACAGTGTGAATACTGGGGAGAATTGGGACAGTGACAGTGTGAATACTGGGGAGAATTGGGGCAGCAACAGTGTGAATACTGGGGAGAATTGGGGCAGCGACAGTATGAATACTATGGGCAGGGACAGTGTGAGAATTGGGAAAAACGTAGGCAGTAACAGTGTGAGTGCAAGAGAGAACGGGAGGCAGTGATTGTGGCTGCATGCCTCTTTTTCCCTGGCATTTCCTGTCCCACTGAAATGGGTGTTGGACTTCAGAAAAGAATGATTAGCAGTAAACCAAGAATAATGATTTTTTTTAAGGTCTTGAAGAAGCAAGTTACCTGGGTTGTATAGTTGGCAAGAGGTGCTAAAACAACATGTACAAAATAAATATTTTGCCAATATGTCTGCACCTTTGACCGAAATTATTAAAGAGAGTAAGTCAGTCACGGTTTTTGGAATACAAATGGAATCTTGTGAATCTTATCTGTCGTCACTTTCTATATTTCTTTAACTCTTTCTTTATTAAGGCAGGGTGCCTGGATCATAATACAGAGAAACAAGTAATTTTTTACAGAGAAAATAAATAGACATAAAATAAAGTATATATTATGGGTAGGGGCACTTACCCTCCCTCCTCCCTCTTGTGTTTCCTAGGGGCTGCCTGAACTGGTCAAAAAGATACACTTATTTGACTGGTAGTAGATTGCAACAGTAATTTTTAGTAGAATTATATCGTTCTGGTGCTCACTAGCTAACTAATCCCACCCCCACTGTAATCATGATGTAGCTATTATAGCAAATAAACAGTGTAAATAGGACCCAGTCAAAACATATATTGTGTCAAACAATTATTGCCAGTGAATTGTCCACTGTGTTCAGTGCATGCACTCCCAATGCGTGCTGCTAACACGGGAATGCTTTTATCAATGTCTATACCAGTTAATATGCAAGGTTCGTACGGCTCACAGTTTGTTGCGGTATCTCTGAAGATTTTGCAGCGTTTTAGCTGTGTTCCGTGCACAGCGCTATGTGCTTCTCTCCATCCCGGGCTGTTTGTTTATTCTGTAGCCTAGCAACGTCAGCTGCTTTCCCACTCAGTAGTTTCTCTTTTACGGCTGCATCTGTCCGGTTCAACGAACCTCGTTCCTCGACCTAAGGGTGTTTTCACGGTGGTGCGGTAGTGTGCAGGAGGTTATTTAGATAAACCTCCTCTTTATCTCATTAACCTCCTGCACACTGCCGCACCACCTTGAAAACACCCTCGGGCCGAGGAACCTTGCATATTAATTGGTATAGACATTGCTAAAAGCATTCCCGTGTTAGCAGCACGCAAGCACGCATTGGGAGTGCATGCACTTAACACAGTGGACAATTCACTGGCAATAATTGTTTGACACAATGTATGTTTTGACTGTTTCCTATTTACACTGTTTATTTGCTATAATAGCTACATCATCATTACAGCGGGGGTGGGATTAATAAACTAGTGACCGCCAGAACGATATAATTCTACTAAAAATTACTGTTGCAATCTTTTACAGAGAACACAGTATAGTGGACATCACTGTTCATTATCAAATAGAACTATACAGAAAAATGGCATGGAAGAAAACTCTGTAAGGGTAGTGTGGAATATGAAAGGAAGGAAATGTTTTAATCAGAGAGTAATATCAAAAAAAGAGGAAAGGAGAAACAAGGAGAAAGGGCGGGGTAGTCATCTCCTTAGTGAGCTGAGAAGGGGAAAGAG
>WWET01006247.1:47469-62634 GCA_011038615.1 Limnodynastes dumerilii
CACTACACTGCTTCCTCTATACCCCTCTCATTACACTGCTCTCTCTGTACCCCTCTCACTACACTGCTTCCTCTATACCCCTCTCACTACACTGTTCCCTCTATACCCCTCTCACTACACTGCTCTCTCTATACCCCTATCACTACTCTGCTCTCTCTATACCCCTCTCACTACACTGCTTCCTCTATATCCCTCTCATTACACTGTTTCCTCTATACCCCTCTGATTACACTGGTCCCTCTATACCCCTCTTTCCCCAATATTCTCTTTACACATCTCTTCTTACTGTTCCCCCGCTGTTCTCTGTATATAATACCTCTTCTCCTGTACTGTTTAGCCAACCCCACTGTTCTCCTGACCCATCCCCCATCGTTACTTAATGCCTTTTCTCATTTATTTACTTTCTACTTTCTTCCCTCCCCATGTCTCTTGACTTACCAGACAACTGAAGGAAAGTGTCAAGGGAGAAGAAACAGAGCCCAACCTCTCTGTGAGCTGTGGAGTTTAGTTGCATCTCTGTACTGTTTGTACACAGATGGTATTTTATACATGGATGACACTAAAGACTAATAGTAAGCAAAAGTATAGATAGTTCTATGTTGTTGTTCCGCTTAGAGTTCATCTATAGATGAAACTCTAAATAGTTGTTAAATAAAGTGATTTAATTCCATTGATTCATTCAAAGCAATCGGGGACATCGTGTTGAGCCTGAAGATCCAGTATACCTCCCTCTGACAGAGTCGGGCATACTGGACTCCACCTCTGGGGGTACGTTTGATGACTTCAATACCCTTAATGCTAATATTTTCTATTTTACCATCATGTTTGTCATTAATGTGTCTTGACACTGAGTGTAATCTGTTATTTTTTAAGATATTCCTCCGATGTTCGGAAAATCTAATGTGGAGCTGCCTCGTGGACCTACCTATATATTGCATCCCGCAAATGCAGATAAGTTGGTAGAGCACGAAGCAGCTCCTGCAGTTAATAAAGCCAGTAATGGCAAATGATTCACTTCCATCAGATGAACAGAAACTATGGGCTATATTTCAGAAAAAAAATTTTTTCCCCCAAATCAATGCTGCTCCAGGCTCGCCTGTGCTCGCGCCGAGCCTGGCAGCTTCCCCTTTAAAATTTACAAAAACTCACCCCTCCGCCGAGGTCCCTCGAAGCCCCGCGATGTTCTCTGCCCGCATTGCAGGCCACTTCATATCGAATGAAGTCTCGAGCATACGCAGAGACTTCACAGCTGGTCTTAGAAAATTCCAGCCCAAATGCGCAGGGTCTTCACATCGGGGCTGGAATCTTCTAAGTCGGATAAGTCTCCCGGACAGATGAGCTTTGTCTTTTTTAATGTTATTTTAATGTTCTTCTTTATTTTTTTTGTTTAAAAAGAAACAATTTAAATTTTTTTTTTTTTTTTTAAATGATCGCATCCTCCTTTATCCCAGCGGTCTCCCCATACATGCCCCACTTTTCCTCCTCCTAATAACGGCTATTAGGGGGAGGAAAAGGGGGGAATATGGGGAGATTGCTGGAATGAAGTCACTAACGCCATCCTGAGATGGCGTTATTTTTTCCTTCAGTGCGGAATAAGAATTTCGGCACCGAGGGATAGCAAATTGTAAATTGTAAAAGAATTTCGGCACCCGTTAAGATCAATGGGCCAGTGAATACATATGAAGTTAGTATGCATCGCCATGGAAACAGCAGATTTCCATGGCGAATGCAGCTTTGTAAATTTTAAAAAGTTCATTTTCAGGTTATAATGAGCGTTTTAGTGTTAGTTTTAGTGTTAAAACAGCCATTATCACCCGAAAATTTAGATAGTAAATATAGCCCTATGTTCTCTATTTTTGCTGTGCCTGCACATGCTACATCTATGTTGTGCACAGATGTAGAAACCTTGTGAGCGTCTTATTGGCCTTTCTATTCTGTTTTTGACCGCAAGCCAGTTCATTTTGAGGAGTAACAGTATCCAGCGGGTTTTTTTAAATCTGTATTTAGCAATCTATCTAAATGCATTAGTGTGTGTGTGTGTGTGTGTGTTTTCGCAAGATCAGGGGTTGAGGTTTCCATTTTCTAAGCAATCCACAGGCACAGTCACTTGTTTGACAGTAAAAATCATCAGAGTTCAATGAAGATATTGTGAAAATCAGGATGTGTGGTTTATTTTGACACACTAGTGCACCATCACATAAAACAAACTCATAAAAATAAATCCTAGGCCTGTCTGACCACTAACTAAAACAAAACGAGAATCCCTCTCGAGGGTGAGTGGACCTTCTGTCCAGCTCACAAATACACAAAATACACAATTAACTGTAAAAATAGTAAAGGGGGTGAACACGGCCTATTCCACACTAGTAAAATAGTTTTTTTTCACAGATGCGCTTATGGCAAGAAGTAGTATTTTGGCACCCCTTCCTATGCTTCGGTCATTTGGTAAAATGGCCAAAATGGCCCAATCCGATGTGAAGGGTGCGTAATTAACCAATGAATCCATTGCAATAATCTGAACCTTAAGCCAGAAATAACGGATCAATGACTAGTCCCATAAACAATGAAATAGGTCCGCTCTCTGTTCTCCACACCTGTAACAGTTAGCTGATTGAGTAATACCCAAATGGAAATTTCTCTGTGGCGTTAGGTATGTTTTGTGAAATACATTGAAGAATAATTCATTATGGCGACTAGCCGGAAACATTTTACATGATAGGGTTAATGTTTTCAAAAGGTCAGCAATTGGCAAATGGGGAAAGTGAGTACGCCAAGAAGAGAGACCAAGCCCAACTGCCTCATAGTCAGGAGGTTCACATAGATTTTTGTAATGTGTTGAGAATACTTTGTGAGAAGGTTGTTTTTGAGAAAGCAAAGGGTCTAAACTGTTATGTCAGTCTCTCTCGGAGAGATGGTGGGTCACCATCAAAATATAGGTCTGAAAATTAGGTCTGAAAGTATGCAAACAGGAATGATCTTAGAAAATCATAATGTTCCACCACTTGTTGAAATGTGGTATATTTGGACCGGATTCAGAGATCTGTTTTCACGTGGAGTTGCGTATTTTTAGGTTCGGATCAACTGCACATGCGTAGTAACTTTTTCCACGCAAGTTACGTAGTATTTTTATGCACGGAAGTCCATTAGGCACGGACTTGTGAATCACACTTGGGGACATATGTGCGGAGGGGGCATGGTTCCAATCTCTACGGTCAAAGTTAAGTAAAAGTGGGTGGGGGGAGGCATTTAAATTACCATTTGAGGGCACGCTTAGTTAGATATGCACATTCGGAAGTAATATACGCATGTAAATGCACACATACAGTTAAGGTTGCCCTATGGAGGCGGAAGTCACCGACTACACGGTCGTGTGAGGGGAGTTTCATGGGTGTTTCCTTGCTACGTGCGTGGGTATGATTGCGTACTTTAAACAAACGGATCTGTGAATATGGCCCTTTATCTTTATTGTATTGTACATAATGTGATCCCTTAGTGATATGTACTATACTGTGATCTGTTAGCCTGTTTACTAACGTATATATTTGCTGTTGGTAGAGGCAGTTACTTTCTGTTTTGAGTCCCACTTTTTTCTCACTGATATTAAAATATGAGATGTATAAATTTAATTAAATTCATATAGTTTTTTTAAAGTTAGTAGAATTTATTCATCTGATGTCTGACGTTAATTTCTTACATCCTTACATTAAGTTTACTTATGAATGCAATCCTGAACAGATACACTTTTTGGACGTTCATATTTCTATGAGGGATGGGGAACTACAAACATGCCTCTTTGAAAAGTCTACAGATAGAAATAACCTTTTGCTTTTTTCCAGCCATCATCCTTCTGCTCTCAAGAAGGGGTTGCCTTATTCGCAATTCTTCCGTGTATGCAGAATTTGTAATGATGTGGGCACTAGAGATACTCAATTGGACCTTATGCAGAATAAGTTTGAGTCACGAGGGTATCCTAAACATATCCTTTTGGATGCGAGATTAAGAGGTATTCAAATACAACGCCATCATTTATTGCATGGGACATCCATACCCTCTTCTACACCCACCAAAATTCCCTGGACACAACAATTTAATAGGGCTAGTCCCTTTATCAATCGGGCCATACGGGCTGTTTTGCCCATTGTTCAGACGGATACGTCTCTCCCGTCCCTTAAAGATAAACAATTGATGCCGTGTTATCAACGCGGGAGAAATATCAGGGATTGGGTTGTGAAATCAGATATCTCTCAACTTAAAGTCCAGGTGCCTAACGTGAGCTATAAAAGCCCAGGATGTTACAAGTGTGTGGGATGTGTTACATGTAGACACCTCACTCCCTCTAAAACGTTCAATCATCCCCATTCAGGTAAAACCTATCGCATTAAATATGTCCTGAACTGCATGTCAAAGTACGTGGTTTACTTGTTACACTGCCCGTGTGGTCTTTACTACGTGGGGAAGACCATTCAGTCTTTCCGCGAACGATTTAACTTACATCGGTCATCCATTCGATTGGCACTTAATACTGGAAAATCTGACCAACCGGTGGCTCGCCACTTCGTGGATCATAAACATTCTCTTCCAGATCTTAAATGTCGGATAATCGACCATATTCCCCCCAATTCTCGTGGGGGTGATCGGGACCTGGCGTTGTTGCGCTTGGAATCAAGATGGATTTTTACCCTTGGGACAGTAAAACCTGGGGGTTTAAATGAACAATTACCTCTTTCGTGTTATCACCTCATATTGATTTAGCTTGTTGTTAATTTCTGTTGGTTAGGAGTTAGATGGTTTGAGGTATTCAGGATGTTTCTATAGTTTGTGGTTCTGTGGTGGTGATGGTGATGTACGCTGTGAATTTTACTCCCATAGATGATATCTTTTCATGCATTTGGTTTTTTGTATATATAAGCTAGAAGTATCAGTATTTGATATATGTACTAGTATTTTTTATATATGTACTAGTATTTGATATATGTAGCCGGTGTCTATGTATTTATGTATTTTTGATTATTTGTGTTCGTTTCACATTTGTTTATATGTTCACAATCATTGATTTTTTTATGTCCCCCTTCTTGTGTCCTCCAGCTCACTGCAGCTGTTTAGCCCTGTGTCCGGTGCGGCTGTCACTAAGGCTCCCTAATCGAGTCCCAGTCAGAGGATGTCCCATCCGGACACATTTAGCGTCTTTTCCCCATGACAACGGTGAAGGGGTGGACACCTCGGCTGGATACTGGAGGGAGGAGCTTGGCGCGGCTGGCGTGCACGCGGCGGCAGCGCAGTGGGCCAGGTGGACGCAGCTGATGGGGGTAAGTTTTGAGGTTAAGTTCTCTATGTTACAGTCGGCCTAAGGGTTTTCTCACCGGGGGGCCCGGAGTCTATGTCAGCACCAGGTATTCACTAGAGCCTCTGAAGGTGAGGATAGTCTGGGCTGCTGGTCTGACAGGTCATGCCCCCGGCAATAATTCCCAAAGGGGTACTGCAGCGTGGTAGTGCTTATTCAGGAACCCAGATACACACAAGAACACTTGCATACAATAACCAGGTATGAATAATACAGTTACTCTCAAGAACAGTAAAAAGGTTTCTTTAATGCAAATACCGGAACCCTCATACACAGTAATGCAGACAAGAATATAACTTCCCTAAAATAATAAGTATACTAATAGGAAACCATAGGCAGGGTATTAGGAGAGATGTTGCACTGGAGGAAAAGCAGGCTGTACTCTTAACAATTAGTATACTATAAGGAAGCTGCCCACAGGCAATACTAGATGTACCACAAGTCCCAGATGTAACGGGAACTATAAGCAGACAGGTGGAAAGGTCTGCGCTAGACTGTAGGTGGAAAACAGTGGAGCTATGCTCTAAAACACAATGGAGATGACACACACACAGTGGAGCTATGCTCTATACACACTGGAGATGACACACACTCAGCGGAATGCTCACACAGTAAACACACTGGCGGCTAACATACTCGAGCAAGATGATACAGCTGCGAGGAACACAGGAGACTTAAGTACGGAACTCCGACCCTGCTAGATGACCAAAGCAGGTAAATACAGAGTCTTACTACACCGCTAGATGGTAACCGCAGGTAATAAGAACCAAACACACTGCAAGATGGTAACCGCAGGTAACGCTCACAACACGTGGCAGATCTCACAAACACGCCTGACAAGACGGAGCAAGGAGATGGAATTCACTCGCATACAAGTAAACAGACCGGAGCCTGTCCGGGGCTAGGGCCGCCAGCGGGAGTAGCGAACTACTCTCGCCGGTTTTTATAAAATTTCCTGCTCATTAATTAAGCATCATCCGTGTTGAAAGAGATTCTTAATGAGCTGCAGATACACTGTTCCGTTTGTTTCTACTGAATTTTTGCATATTACAAGAAAATAAGACATATCAACCAATTTGTATCACTTGTTATTACAGTTACAATTATATATTTGTTGTGATTGAACTATTTCTTTTGCCCAAAATATAAGACATATCAACCAGTTTGTATCATTTGTTGTTACAGTTACAATTATATATCTATTATGATTAAGCTATTTCACAAACCAGCAAAGAGGCAAATATATTTCCACTCAATAACAAATGATATTGAAAGACATTATATTGCCGTTGGGTCTCAAAAATAGAAATAGTGGTTAAAATACAATAAATATAAAGATTAAAAAAAAATATAGGAGCTGGGTAATAATGAACTACAAAGAAATCTGTGTGAACCTGAGCCAAGGTGATTTGACAGTGCTGTTAGGAGTAAGGGAAAATAAATCTTAGAGCGCAGATACATTAACCAGAAGGATTTTCAGCTTTGAGTAGAACGATGGTGTTTTTATAAAATTTCCTGCTCATTAATTAAGCATCATCCGTGTTGAAAGAGATTCTTAATGAGCTGCAGATACACTGTTCCGTTTGTTTCTACTGAATTTTTGCATATTACAAGAAAATAAGACATATCAACCAATTTGTATCACTTGTTATTACAGTTACAATTATATATTTGTTGTGATTGAACTATTTCTTTTGCCCAAAATATAAGACATATCAACCAGTTTGTATCATTTGTTGTTACAGTTACAATTATATATCTATTATGATTAAGCTATTTCACAAACCAGCAAAGAGGCAAATATATTTCCACTCAATAACAAATGATATTGAAAGACATTATATTGCCGTTGGGTCTCAAAAATAGAAATAGTGGTTAAAATACAATAAATATAAAGATTAAAAAAAAATATAGGAGCTGGGTAATAATGAACTACAAAGAAATCTGTGTGAACCTGAGCCAAGGTGATTTGACAGTGCTGTTAGGAGTAAGGGAAAATAAATCTTAGAGCGCAGATACATTAACCAGAAGGATTTTCAGCTTTGAGTAGAACGATGGTGTTTTTATAAAATTTCCTGCTCATTAATTAAGCATCATCCGTGTTGAAAGAGATTCTTAATGAGCTGCAGATACACTGTTCCGTTTGTTTCTACTGAATTTTTGCATATTACAAGAAAATAAGACATATCAACCAATTTGTATCACTTGTTATTACAGTTACAATTATATATTTGTTGTGATTGAACTATTTCTTTTGCCCAAAATATAAGACATATCAACCAGTTTGTATCATTTGTTGTTACAGTTACAATTATATATCTATTATGATTAAGCTATTTCACAAACCAGCAAAGAGGCAAATATATTTCCACTCAATAACAAATGATATTGAAAGACATTATATTGCCGTTGGGTCTCAAAAATAGAAATAGTGGTTAAAATACAATAAATATAAAGATTAAAAAAAAATATAGGAGCTGGGTAATAATGAACTACAAAGAAATCTGTGTGAACCTGAGCCAAGGTGATTTGACAGTGCTGTTAGGAGTAAGGGAAAATAAATCTTAGAGCGCAGATACATTAACCAGAAGGATTTTCAGCTTTGAGTAGAACGATGGTGTTTTTATAAAATTTCCTGCTCATTAATTAAGCATCATCCGTGTTGAAAGAGATTCTTAATGAGCTGCAGATACACTGTTCCGTTTGTTTCTACTGAATTTTTGCATATTACAAGAAAATAAGACATATCAACCAATTTGTATCACTTGTTATTACAGTTACAATTATATATTTGTTGTGATTGAACTATTTCTTTTGCCCAAAATATAAGACATATCAACCAGTTTGTATCATTTGTTGTTACAGTTACAATTATATATCTATTATGATTAAGCTATTTCACAAACCAGCAAAGAGGCAAATATATTTCCACTCAATAACAAATGATATTGAAAGACATTATATTGCCGTTGGGTCTCAAAAATAGAAATAGTGGTTAAAATACAATAAATATAAAGATTAAAAAAAAATATAGGAGCTGGGTAATAATGAACTACAAAGAAATCTGTGTGAACCTGAGCCAAGGTGATTTGACAGTGCTGTTAGGAGTAAGGGAAAATAAATCTTAGAGCGCAGATACATTAACCAGAAGGATTTTCAGCTTTGAGTAGAACGATGGTGTTTTTATAAAATTTCCTGCTCATTAATTAAGCATCATCCGTGTTGAAAGAGATTCTTAATGAGCTGCAGATACACTGTTCCGTTTGTTTCTACTGAATTTTTGCATATTACAAGAAAATAAGACATATCAACCAATTTGTATCACTTGTTATTACAGTTACAATTATATATTTGTTGTGATTGAACTATTTCTTTTGCCCAAAATATAAGACATATCAACCAGTTTGTATCATTTGTTGTTACAGTTACAATTATATATCTATTATGATTAAGCTATTTCACAAACCAGCAAAGAGGCAAATATATTTCCACTCAATAACAAATGATATTGAAAGACATTATATTGCCGTTGGGTCTCAAAAATAGAAATAGTGGTTAAAATACAATAAATATAAAGATTAAAAAAAAATATAGGAGCTGGGTAATAATGAACTACAAAGAAATCTGTGTGAACCTGAGCCAAGGTGATTTGACAGTGCTGTTAGGAGTAAGGGAAAATAAATCTTAGAGCGCAGATACATTAACCAGAAGGATTTTCAGCTTTGAGTAGAACGATGGTGTTTTTATAAAATTTCCTGCTCATTAATTAAGCATCATCCGTGTTGAAAGAGATTCTTAATGAGCTGCAGATACACTGTTCCGTTTGTTTCTACTGAATTTTTGCATATTACAAGAAAATAAGACATATCAACCAATTTGTATCACTTGTTATTACAGTTACAATTATATATTTGTTGTGATTGAACTATTTCTTTTGCCCAAAATATAAGACATATCAACCAGTTTGTATCATTTGTTGTTACAGTTACAATTATATATCTATTATGATTAAGCTATTTCACAAACCAGCAAAGAGGCAAATATATTTCCACTCAATAACAAATGATATTGAAAGACATTATATTGCCGTTGGGTCTCAAAAATAGAAATAGTGGTTAAAATACAATAAATATAAAGATTAAAAAAAAATATAGGAGCTGGGTAATAATGAACTACAAAGAAATCTGTGTGAACCTGAGCCAAGGTGATTTGACAGTGCTGTTAGGAGTAAGGGAAAATAAATCTTAGAGCGCAGATACATTAACCAGAAGGATTTTCAGCTTTGAGTAGAACGATGGTGTTTTTATAAAATTTCCTGCTCATTAATTAAGCATCATCCGTGTTGAAAGAGATTCTTAATGAGCTGCAGATACACTGTTCCGTTTGTTTCTACTGAATTTTTGCATATTACAAGAAAATAAGACATATCAACCAATTTGTATCACTTGTTATTACAGTTACAATTATATATTTGTTGTGATTGAACTATTTCTTTTGCCCAAAATATAAGACATATCAACCAGTTTGTATCATTTGTTGTTACAGTTACAATTATATATCTATTATGATTAAGCTATTTCACAAACCAGCAAAGAGGCAAATATATTTCCACTCAATAACAAATGATATTGAAAGACATTATATTGCCGTTGGGTCTCAAAAATAGAAATAGTGGTTAAAATACAATAAATATAAAGATTAAAAAAAAATATAGGAGCTGGGTAATAATGAACTACAAAGAAATCTGTGTGAACCTGAGCCAAGGTGATTTGACAGTGCTGTTAGGAGTAAGGGAAAATAAATCTTAGAGCGCAGATACATTAACCAGAAGGATTTTCAGCTTTGAGTAGAACGATGGTGTTTTTATAAAATTTCCTGCTCATTAATTAAGCATCATCCGTGTTGAAAGAGATTCTTAATGAGCTGCAGATACACTGTTCCGTTTGTTTCTACTGAATTTTTGCATATTACAAGAAAATAAGACATATCAACCAATTTGTATCACTTGTTATTACAGTTACAATTATATATTTGTTGTGATTGAACTATTTCTTTTGCCCAAAATATAAGACATATCAACCAGTTTGTATCATTTGTTGTTACAGTTACAATTATATATCTATTATGATTAAGCTATTTCACAAACCAGCAAAGAGGCAAATATATTTCCACTCAATAACAAATGATATTGAAAGACATTATATTGCCGTTGGGTCTCAAAAATAGAAATAGTGGTTAAAATACAATAAATATAAAGATTAAAAAAAAATAAAAATAAATATAGAAAGAATAAATAAAATATAAAAAAAAAAAAAAAATAAAAAAAAAATAAACAAACCAAATAACTAATTGTAAATTAATAATTAATAAGGAAATCAAAAAAATTAAAAACATTTTTTTGCCTTATCCATTTGTGAGAACCAACAACAATTATCAAGACATATCTAGAATTGTCCAATACATGGAAAATACTAAAGAACACGGATGTTCTTAGTCGGAAGGAAGGAGTAAGGTATCAGAGCTGCAAGACCGCATAAATAGATTTTTCAACAAGGGAGAGTATATAAGTGTATATTACAATAGGCAACTAATGTGTAGATACTAAAAATAGACCTCAAAATTACTTGATTTAAATACAGACCATAGAGGAAAGACCCTATTTATAATTAGAATTGAATTAGTATAAAAAATACATCTAGAAACATGCAACATATATCTTCACAAGAAAATCATATGTTGTATGTAGGTTTACAAATATATTATTTTTGATTTTTTTGTTTTTTATTTATTTATATAATAACCAACATGTTTTTATATCTAGCACCAGGAAATATGAAAATAAAAAAACAGATTCTGAGAATATTATACCAGTAGATACAGTGGGTCGGAGTGGCAGACAAGGATATATCAAAAGATTTTTCAACTAGAAGTCCATATCTATGACTTCATTCAAACCTAGGGGGGATAAAGTTTGTAATACATTGATCCAATATGCTTCCCTACGACATAGGGTCTTAAACCTATCTCCTCCCCTTTTAGTCGGAGGAATGTGTTCCAATCCTGTGATCTTTAGGTGAGATGTATCTGAGTTGCAGCATTCTTTAAAGTGTGCTGCTATCATACTTTTCAAATTTTGTTTTGTCACATTTCTCCGATGCTCCATGTATCTCGTTTTCAAACTGCGGGTTGTTCGCCCAACATATTGTATCCCACATTTACATGAAAGCAGGTATATAATATATTTACTTGAGCAGTTGATATAAGTTTTAATGTCATATGTTTTCTTTGTTGTAAAGGATACAAAACTTGTTGTTTCTTGTATTGCACTACAAGTTGTGCAGATCTTATTCCCACATTTATATGATCCTTTAGGTTTTAATTGAAAGCTTTTTTCTATATTATCATTAGCCACTTGTGAATTTTTACCATTCGTATCTCCATTTTTTTCTTTATTTTTATTTTTATTTTCAAAAAAACTTGGTGCCAAAAGATCTTTCAAATTTTTGGCCTTTCGAAATGTTAGGCCAGGTTTCGAAGGGATAATAGCTTTTAATTTAGGATCAATTTTTAGAGTGTTATAATTTTTTTGAATTATTTTACTTATCTTATTGGATGCACAGTTGTAAGTAGAGAAAAAGGTTAACTTTTGCTGTTTCCCCCTCTTTTGTTTTTTATAATTCAAAAGTTCACCCCTATCCAATTCTAACGCTTTTGCATATGATGTTTTCAGTATTTCTTCCGGATATGCTTTTTCTCTAAAGGTATTTATGAGATTTTCTGCTTGTGGTAAGAAGAGTTCCGTAGTGGAACAATTCCTTCTTAATCTTCTGAGTTGTCCACTCGGAATATTGGACAACCAGACTTTTTTATGATTACTAGTGTAATCTAGGTGATTATTTACATTAACCGTTTTTTGATAGGTTGAAGTGACAATTTTGTCATCAACAATTTGTACTGTAATGTCCAAGAAATTAATTTTGGATCTACTGGTTTCTGAGGTGAACTTCAGATTGTAATCGTTACAATTTACATTTTTTGTTGTTGGTTCTCACAAATGGATAAGGCAAAAAAATGTTTTTAATTTTTTTGATTTCCTTATTTATTATTAATTTACAATTAGTTATTTGGTTTGTTTATTTTTTTTTTTATTTTTTTTTATATTTAACACCATCGTTCTACTCAAAGCTGAAAATCCTTCTGGTTAATGTATCTGCGCTCTAAGATTTATTTTCCCTTACTCCTAACAGCACTGTCAAATCACCTTGGCTCAGGTTCACACAGATTTCTTTGTAGTTCATTATTACCCAGCTCCTATATTTTTTTTTAATCTTTATATTTATTGTATTTTAACCACTATTTCTATTTTTGAGACCCAACGGCAATATAATGTCTTTCAATATCATTTGTTATTGAGTGGAAATATATTTGCCTCTTTGCTGGTTTGTGAAATAGCTTAATCATAATAGATATATAATTGTAACTGTAACAACAAATGATACAAACTGGTTGATATGTCTTATATTTTTGGCAAAAGAAATAGTTCAATCACAACAAATATATAATTGTAACTGTAATAACAAGTGATACAAATTGGTTGATATGTCTTATTTTCTTGTAATATGCAAAAATTCAGTAGAAACAAACGGAACAGTGTATCTGCAGCTCATTAAGAATCTCTTTCAACACGGATGATGCTTAATTAATGAGCAGGAAATTGAATAAAAACACCATCGTTCTACTCAAAGCTGAAAATCCTTCTGATGAAACTGTTGGAGTAAACAGTGAAACGCGTTAAGGTTCAATTATAAACCCATCTGTTGCATGTTACATCTGTGGGAGACTGAGCACCGTCCACATTCCAATCGTGATTAGTATTTTCGCTCTCAGACCTAGAGACACTGCTCCTATCTAGGAGTATGGTTCACACATAACAAGAGACCCAAATGCCGGTTCCATTAATAAATGAACACGCCGACAGACACGAGTAATAGTGCAGCTCTCCAAACAGGACCGAGAGACATCTGGTTATCTTCCTGTGTTATCCACAAGAGAGACTGACTCCAACCTACTATACAGGACGGTAATTATAACTACCTATATCTCTGTCAAACACTTCAAAATTTGAAACGCTTGTAATAAGCAGTCGGAGTGAGCTATTGTATAAGAAAGGGAGACGTCCCTATAATCACAGCTGGTATTATTCTCATTGACAATCTGGGCTCAAGCATAATTAAACAGCGACGCTTGTGTTACACCAAGGATTCTGAGTGACTGAACTGTATATTTAACAATCATCGACTTAGCGTCCTGTATCTTGACAGGAAAGTGCCTGGTCGACCTTTTGAAGATTGGGAAAATTTTTTTTTATACATCTGTTGGTAGAATTTGTGGATAAACCTATACCTGACTTAGCGTCCTAAAATAAGGAAAGTGCCTGGTCAGATTGTATACGGTGCTCTTATGTTTTCCCATGTTAAATTGCAAAGTGGTCCTAATTAATGTAAAAATAAGCCTCTTTATGATATCATATCTAAGTGTGGCTTTTCTGCAATTTTAATGTATGTATGCTCATAATAAATGTTTTATATTTTATTGAGGCTCAAGGCTCAAATCTTTAGCGCGTGATACAGAATATATTTAATAATGAACTAACATAATAAAATAATGGGCATTCATATCGAAATTAATTTAAGCGGTAAAATGTATGAGGCAATAAATTAGAACCGCAAGAAGTTAATTAATAAAAAGTTAGGTAATAGTAAACTGATCATGATAAATTGACCAATTAAAAATGGAAATTAATATCGGAAATGGTTTAAATGGTAATATCGAAATTGGTTTAAGCGATAAGGTATTGAGAAAAAATGGGTAAAGTATTAAATTAGATCAAGTAAGGATGGTTATTAGGTATTTTTAAAAAAGGCTATTAGTAAAGAATATTAATAAAATGACTAGACAAATGGGAAGTATATATAAATATAAAGAAACATAAGGGAGCACTTCATGGTGCAATCAATTTTATTTCTAAAAACATACAATAAAAACTTTTGTTTTTGTTATGATTGAATTTTAACTTTCAATCAGAGAGTGTGGATAAAACAGCTTAACAAAGTGGACCCACTCTGAGTATACTGCTTTGCTACAATCACACCATCTGCAGTTCCAGGAGGGTGAAAGGATATATAGGCTGGCACAGCAGGAGGCATATTGGAAATTGACTCTGAAGACCCTATCACCAGGGGGTTTGAATAAAAATTTTGATATAGAAATATAAATAAAAAATTTTCATTTGAATTCAATAGGTGTTTTTCTTTTTACAATATAAGATTTAAGGGTACTTCTTTATTTTTGCGGCCCCCTGCTGCACTACGCTACTTACGTATTATTATTTTTTTTTTTTCCAGCAGAGGGCGCGCGCGCGCGCACACCACCTCCGCCGGTGCTGCTGCAGATGCTGCAGCTGTGGTGTGTGTGTGTGTGTGTGTCCCCGGGACACACACACACACCCACCACATGTGTGTCTCTCCGTCCCCAATGTCCCCCCCTGTCAGACACGATCTCTTCAGGGCAGCCGTGCAGACGGAAGATCTCTGACACAAAGAGTTGCGCTAAAGTTGGCGCTGAGGGCAACCCCTTGAGCGGGACAAAGTGGGCCATTTTGGAGAAGCGGTCTACGATGACCCAGATGGTGTTGAATTGCCGACAAGGAGGCAGATCTGTGACAAAGTCCATTGAGACGTGAGTCCATGGGGACTTAGGTATAGGCAAGGGTTGCAATGTTCCCAAAGGCGGTCTGCGAGGTGTTTTGTGCTGAGCACATTGGG
>WWET01006247.1:62687-73797 GCA_011038615.1 Limnodynastes dumerilii
CCCCTTCGTGTCCCAGCATTGCCCGTGCTGCCCCCAGAGAGAGAGAGAGAGAGGGAGAATTGGGGGAGAGAAAAAAAAATATATATATATATTGCGTAACTTACGGGGATAGCGGGGATACGTAAGTTACGTAGCGGGGGCCGCAAAAATAAAGAAGTACCGATTTAAGTAATGCACCTAGTAGTATTTCAAATATATATATATATTTTTTTTTGAAAATATTTTTATTGAATTCATTATTATATATACATATAATAGTAGTCACAGATGTTATATGATAAATCAGAAACAAACAATAGTAATATGAGAACTTTGAAAAGACCAGTTGCATGTTATGCATGGTAATATGAGTAGGAATTAATAAGTCTTCATAATGTCTGATTTCAAATTTCTCAGCCGCTTCGGTGTAGCTTAGTGGACGTTGTCTAGCTTTGTCTAGCAAGTGGCCTATAGAAGTAATACCGCCCAACCTCCAAATATCAAATGGGTATGATGCCCCTCCCTGTTGGAAGACTTTGTTATGTATCAGAGGTAAATGCACAGTTTGTTTTGTGTGTAGTCCTTGTTTATATCTAATTATATGCCAGGTTTTTTTGGTGGACCACAGTATAGGATTTTCTTTTATACTCGGGGTGGCCTCCTGGGAGTCCGAGTGCAAAAATGCTCTTAAGCTTATACCCGGAAGGAATCTCCCCTCCAAAGGGGTATTTTCATAAGTAGCCAGTCTCTGATATACCGAAGATGACAGGCATGGCTATAGCCTACTAGCGTACAAGACTCAGGTGTGATGAGTATGAAAGAGCAAGACGCCTCCAATTCTTAAGCTCTCCCTCTGTTTTCTTAATAGCCGCCGTAATATTTAGTTCGTATAAACATGAAGGGAGTTTGGGTAGTTGAATCCCCAGGTAAGTAAAATGTTGTTTCTACCAATGAATTGGCAGATGCCTTCCCCATTGTGGGATTATAATATGTGGTTTTAAAAAAGTGCAGTGGATTTTTCAACATTAACCCTAAAACCAGATATATCTCAAAAAGACCGCAACTTTTCCAGGATATGAACCAATGATTCTCTGGGGTTGGAAACATACAACAGAATGTCCTCTGCAAATGCCGTGGCTTTAACCACCTTTTTTCTACCTTAATCCCTTGGAAGATTTGCCAAGACTCTAAAATTTTAAGGAGGGGGTCTATAGCAAGGTTAAATTGTAAAGGGGACATTGGGCATCTTTGACGTGTGCCCCTGTCACAATATTCGGCGGCAAGCACCGCACTTACCCGCTACGGCCATCTGCCTCCCTCGTTCAGC
Source organism: Limnodynastes dumerilii (assembly GCA_011038615.1). Classification (NCBI taxonomy): domain Eukaryota; kingdom Metazoa; phylum Chordata; class Amphibia; order Anura; family Limnodynastidae; genus Limnodynastes; species Limnodynastes dumerilii. The sequence continues at coordinate 63,994 of WWET01006247.1, forward strand.
GGTCCCGGTGGTCCAGGGTTACAGAGACTGTCACCAACATAGTGACAGTCTCCTATACTCACCAGCCCGGACCGCTGCGGCTACCTTGGGGTCCCACGTGGTGGTCTGGTGGTAAGCGCCGCGAGGCTTTGGTTCCTGGGGGCTGCCATATTGATTGGAGTCACATGTCCTGAGCCACCAATCGGATCCCTCTGCTCCAGTCCCCCAGCCAGTGCACAGGGCGCACTATTTAAACCTTGTGCACAGTGCTATCAGTGCCAGAACAACTTGTTCATTTTAGGTGCCTGGCTGTCTTAATCCTGTATCCTGACTCCTGATCCTGACTCCTGATCCTGGTTACCCTGCTTCCCTGAATCCTGATCCTGGTTATCCACTGTATTCTAGTCCGGTCAGTTGCTTGCACTACAGGCCGGTCCAGTGGCCTGCATTCCAGTCCGGTCCAGTTGCCTGCACTACAGTCCGGTCCAGTCGCCTGCACTACGGTCCGGTCCAGTGGCCTGCATTCCAGTCCGCTCCAGTTGCCTGCACTACAGTCCGGTCCAGTTGTCTGCACTACGGTCCGGTCCAGCTTGTCCAGCATGCGGTCCAGCATGTCCAGCATCATGTCCAGCTTGCCCAGCATCCGGTCCAGCTTGCCCAGCAACTGGTCTAGCTTGTCCAGCATCAGGCAGTCAACCCAACCACTCCAATTATTTGAACTGTTCTCTCCTGCTACAGTCTGACCAGTTCGGTCCTACTAGGACTCTTGTTTTGTTCTCTTGTTCTTATGTTCTCTCATGAGCAAATCACCTATTAAACCCGCCAGCTTCCACTTTCAATCTGCTCAGTGCCTTTGGATTCCACGACAGGTCCACAAAACCTCGTAGCCGTGACAGCCCCTACACATTACTATGGGAGTGCCATGGATACCATTGATGACAAGGAAAGTGTATGGATTTGTATGGAAGTTCCCAATAAGAGCAATTAATTTTACCCCAAATTCTCTCATTTCCAGAACATTAAAAGATGAGGCCATAAAACTGTATCAAACGCCCTACTGGTGTCAAGACTTAAAAGCTTGTTCTGTGATTTTTTTGTATTATAGGACACTATTACAGCGAATATTATGGGCCTAATTCCCTTTACTGACTGTCATCCACTTACAAATCCCAGCTGATGATGGGTTAGGAGGAAGGGCAAGATTGCCTGCAGACGAGCAGCCATGATTTTCACTAATATTTTTATGTCAGTGTTTAATAGAGAGATAGGACGATATGATGAAAGAAGCTGTGGGTCTTGCCCTGGTTTTGGTAAAAGAATGGTGTTAGCAGCATTAAAGGTACGGTCCCCCTCTTGGTGATTAAATCACCAACTGTTTTCCTTATTTCCTCTTCCTGACTTTTTGCCAGCCTTTTTTTGGCCACCACGTACCCAATTATATGCTCATGGAGAACTGCCTTTGAGGTGTACCAAAATAATTCAGAATCGTCTATGTGTTCAATGTTGTTGTCTATGAAGTCACCCCATTTTCCATTAATGTAAAGTTTTAAGTCCTCTGAGTTTACAAGGTGTTCGGGGAATCTCCACGTGCGAGTATGGGATTGAGGGTTAGAGCAGGCTATTTTTAAGGATATTGGGGCATGGTCAGAAATTAAGGTTTTATGTAGTATTACCACTTGTATATCCGTAACCACTAAGTCCGACAGCAGCAGGTAATCTATCCTAGAAAGAGTATGTTAGACGTCAGAGTAAAAAGTGTAAGAACAATCTGATTGGTTAAATGATCTCCAGGGATCAGTCAGTTGCATTGTACTCATAAAGGAAGGAACATGTTGCCAATTATGTGAAGTTTGTGGATTTGCTGGGGGTGATTTAACTATTGTAGGGTCTACTACTGCGTTAAAATCCCCTCCAATTATCAGAGGTGCATTAGATCTCTGTAGTAGTAAATTTTGCAAGTCAGCAAAAAAATCTTTACCATTAGTATTGGGGGCATATATATTCACTAGCATGAACTTTTTGAGTTGTATGGTTACATCTTGAATAATAAATCTTCCCTCAGTGTTTATAATTGCTTCCCCCAGGTATGGCAGGCTGGAACTAAACAGTATTGCAACCTCTCTGGATTTCGTGCGATGTGGGGCAGACACACAATCATTTATCCACTGTGCTTTCAAAGTGGAGGCGTCCCGCTTGGTCCAATGTGTCTCCAGTAAGAAGACAATGTCTGGGCTGAATTTTTTCAGATGTGTAATTACCTTTTATCATTTTACAGGTGAGTTTAACCCTCCCACATACCAAGAGACCACCCCGAATCCCAGCCTGGTATTATTGTTATCAACCATGGAGGAATGCATAGGCATAGGCATTGTACTTATAGTGTAGAGATTATAGTCAGATGTATAGCCTGCAAATAAGAGTGGGGAGTTGGGCGGGATTTACCCAGATAATTTCCTAACAAACACATATTACCTTCATAGTTACAAGATGCAATCAATAACATGTGACATGAAAAACCACGATTTTTTTTTATTGTTTCCTTATCCAAACAAATACAGGGTGCACTATCCCTCAAGTAGGGGAAGTGGACCCAAACATGTACTAAACAAGGTATATATACACAACATATTAACAAGAAACAAAGGTACTCAAAAAACATATATAGAGAACCTATTATATTTTGACTGTAGAATAGGGAAGTGGAAATAAAGACCTAGGTCTAAATCCCCCTCATATGAAACCTTATTCGTGAATATGTTATTTGTATCTGTTCAGGGGTTTTGGTTTTGTTCAGGTATAGCAGGGGGCACTAGTTGTAAATTTTAGAAACACCTCAGAAAACTCTTTTCTCTTTTTAGAAACTAGAACCAAGAAGTCTTGGAAGATTAATATACGGGATCATGTTTTTCGATCTGCGAGTATTGCCGCCTTGACCCTATAATCTAGGATGTAGGTCAGGGCCAAGTCTATGTGCCCCTTCAATTTGTGGGGGATCAGCGGTAGCCGCCATGCCTAAACCAGCTAGGAGATCTCTAGGAAAGTAATCAACATATCTCCTTTGTAAGATTCAGGTATTCCGATAAATCTTAAATTACTTCAATGTGTTACGGTACCGTATGGATCTGGTGTTGGAGGAAGCAGACAGGAACTGTTGAGTAGAGCAGGAGCAGGAGTACTGTTGGATGTTCCAGGATATATTGAGGAGGTCCGACGTGAAGCTTGAGAGCATGGCGAGTGAGACCAACAGAGGCGCGGAGTCTAGTGGGATCGTGTTCTTCACTAGAGCCCCTAAAGGTGGGGATAGTCTGGCGCTGCCGATTTACCCTCAGGTCGCGATCTCTGCGGCAACAGGTCGCGATCTCTGTGGCAACACTCGGGAGAAGAAACTAGTATAATAGCCGGGAGAGAAAAGGGAACAGACAGGCCAGTAGATACTGACCTGTAACAGACAACGAATAACAAGTAACAATGATGGCAGACCATAAGGGAAAACGTGACTAGACAAAACGAGCAGGACTAACTAGGTCTAGCACACACGCAGTCAGACAGCAGAAACCCCCTAAGGGGTTAACAAAGACTTTCATTCAGGAGAGGTCAAGGTAAGTACAAGGAGGTAAATACAACAAGGTGAGAGAGAGGGATTTGGAACACAGAGGAATATAGGAGGAGATATAACGTAAGGATAATATGGGACACTCAACAATCAGAACAAATGCACTGAGGCAAGAGAGAGAGAAAGCAGGAGGCACAGAAGCTGACTAGCAGAAACTATAACCAGCACCTTCTGTAGGTGCTGGAGGCTATTTAAATGCACACTGCCCAATGAAAACAGTGCAGAGTGCGCGCCAACGGAAGGAATAGGGTTACCGCAGCAACCAGGACGCTTGTGGAAGGGAGCCGACGGGTTTAGCAAAAGAGTGTCTGCGTTGCCCTGGCAACATCAGACGCACGGTGCCGGAAGACGGGAAGGCCGGAGATCGTGCGCCCAGGGAGCAGAACGGAGCCCAGGACCAGGGAGGAGCCTGACTGCGAGGGAGAAGACGCTGTAAAGGTAAGAGAAGAGAGAAGGGAGCGGAGACCAGCGGTCGGCACATGGCGTAGCCGGTGCCTTCTGACACTATGGTGTCTTCAATTACCATACATAAACATGAACAGTGTAAAGAAAGATGCTATTGAGCAATTGAGTGTACTAGTTAGATGACAAAATAGAAATTTTTTACTTTCACAAATGCTGCAGTCACTAGTATAGTATGTCTAACAGCAGACTAATTAACCTTGTTAATATGATATATTAGATATACAAAATCTGGTCTGAGGCCCTAGTAGGACTGAATTGTAATTCTTTTAGGAAAAAGAACAAAAGGCAGACAATCTAAAACTTATTGGGCCTGATCCAGACCTACGTAAGAGAGCGTAAGATCGGCTGAAAAGTAAGGGATCTCTCTCCACAGGCAGGGTCCGTGTAATATAAAAGATTATAACAACTCCGGTCCTGTCAGCAAGTTAGTGTGCAAAATAGTTCTTTATATATCAGTTTAAAACAAGGCAACGCGATTCGTGTCTGTCCAGGAAACTTTTTCAAGCCTAAAAGCATAGGCTTGAGGCTTGAGAAAGTGTCCTGGACAGACACTTTTTGTTTTAAACTGATATATAAAGAACTATTTTGCACACTAACTTTCTGACAGGACCGGAGCTGTTATAATCTTTTATATTACACGGACCCTGCCTGTGGAAAAAAATCCCTTGCTTTTGATTTTGATTTGGGACGCTGTGGAAAGCTGAGTTACCATTCCTGGGAAATCAACCACGTGACAGCTGCACTTTGTGCCGGGCTGGCCACCCGACACAAACGGACACTATTGATCCACGTGGACCAAAGACAGAATTCAACCCACTACATCGGGTAAAGTGTCCATTAACTACTAAATATTCATTTTTATTGTATTCCTATTACAAGCAGCACTGTTATCTATTTAATTCCACACGGGAATCGTGTAAGATCCTCTCCTAGAAATTTTATTATTCATGCTCCTAGAGTTGATGCAGCTGAACTATACCGCATCCTCTATTTGTCAGCTATACTGATGAACTCATAGCACCTATTGTGCTTTATTATATAGTGTGTATTGGTATTTATATTTATTATTATTATATTTTTTATTGATTTTTGATATTTTATATTCATTCTATACAAGAATTTACTATTATGTAATAAATCTTTATTTATGACACTGGTGTTTGGTTTTAATTCTGACCATCACGGGTTTTCAGTTTAATGTAAGCACTTTTTTAGCGCTGTCAAACCCCCCTTTGTTATGTTCCACGTTTAAAGATGGCCACAGAAAGTCAGTGGTAGAGTTAGTTGGTATAGCAACACTGCATCACACTAACATATGTCATTAAGATTTCATATAGGTGAGTGGCAAGACAATCTGTACCACTTATTGCAAGTAGTTTAATTGCGATGAAGTGGGTGAGGTTTCAGTATTTCTCTCACAGCTGTGAGACGAGGTGATGTCTGCATGCACTTCGGTATAGTGAAGACTGTTATCAAAATGGTGGATGCCGTTTCACGCAACAGTAATCCTCCTCACATGTGGGTTAAGTGGGTGTTGAACGCAAACCACTTATGTTATTTACTGTAATGGGCCACACTTACAGTTTGATGGGCATTGTCCTGCTGTATATTGCTGAGGGTGTTGGCGAGTGATCAGCCAATCGTTTGATGGTGGCTGGTCTGCATCACAGCTCCCACCCTGAGGAACGTAATTATGGGACAAATAGCAAGGCCAGAAAGCGTCCCTTGTTTGCTCCAATAGGCTGGCAAATTGCAGTAGTTAGAGATCACGGCTAAAAACACTGCCTTTGCCCTCCGGGGATGCCTGGGCCTTAGCGTGGGCTGGACTCCGGGGATTTAGTGGGTTCCCGCTGCTGAATCTTTCCCAATCAGATCCTAGATGGGGGATGTCTGGTCTTTTGATCAAAGATTATAAGAATATTGGTGTGTGAATCCAGTCAGCGAGACGGAGCTGTGCTAAATTGCGGCCATACCAGATGCACTGCCCCCCCAGAAGTCCCTCAAATATCATTTGTTGTACTTACAAACTTTAAAATTCAACACTAGTATTGTTTTAAGTAACAACGGTATAATGAGGCTGTACCTTTAAGAGAAATCAACACTATTTTTAAATTTTAAGTTTGTATGTGTTTATTATGGTGTTATGTGCACTTTAATATATGTAATTGTAATAAAAAATACATTATTGCATGCAAGCGGCAACATAGTATTTAGTGTTAATCCCTTGCCTCCGAAAGGACTGAATATTTAAACACTGGACTTGTAGTTGTTAGCCACAGCTCCCGATGAAGTCTAGCCATAGACAAAACACATAGAGTAACACAGAAACATAGAACATAGAAAGTGACGGCAGATAAGAGCCACATGGCCCATCCAGTCTGCCCAGTTTATTTAAAAATATACTGACCCTAGATCCTATTTACCCTCAATTTAGTTTGGGATTTAGGTATATCCTTATATTTACCCCAAGCATGTTTAAACTGTTCTACTGTGTTAGCCTCAACCACCTCAGATGGGAGGCTATTCTACTTATCTATCACCCTTTCAGTGAAGTAATTTTTCTTCACATTTCCTCTGAATCTACTCCCTTCCGTTTATATTCATGCCATTGTGTTCTATTACTCCTCATCCTCTGAAAAATGCCACCCTCCTCTAGCCGGTCACAACCCTTGATATATTTGAAAGCTGCTATCATATCCCCCCTTTCCTTTCTCTGCTCCAAGCTATACATGTTTAGTTCCTCTAGCCTCTCTTGGTATGATTTGTGACACTGGTCATGGAACATTTTAGTTGCTCTCCTTTGCACAGTCTCTAATGTATTGATGTCTTTCTGGAGATATGTCTTCCAGAACTGAACACATTATTCTAAGTGAGGTCATACCAATGATTTATAAAGGGGCATCACTACTTCTCTCTTTCTGCTACTAATTCCTCTCTCTATGCAACCAAGCATCGTACTTGCCTTTCTCATTGCTTTGTTACATTGCTTGGCTACTTTTAAGTCACATGAAATAATGACTTGAGTACAGGCTTGGAGTAATTCCAAAACTGTCCAAAAACTCAGTGGGCAGGCCTGCTTGCACCTTTCTGGTCTGGGCAACCACAAATGCCTTATTTTGATCTAAATGTGGCAGATGCCAAATACTATGATAAGTTGAAAGTGGAAAACCTCATTTGTTTGGGGATCACTATGGCACTAAGAGCTCAAAGAGTTCATCAATGGGGTTACCAGATGGATAAACCACCCCGCTTATAAATGCATAACCTCATCCATTTTACCAAAGTGGCTACAGCTGGAGATGTTGACAGGACCACAGATTCTGGAAAGGGTTGTCATAGACAAGTACATAAGAGCCCTGCCAGTCATTCTACATAGGTGGGTATCGGCAATCCTAAGTCAGTGGTCCAACTGGTAGAAATGGATGAGAGGTATGAAGCCACAGAGAAACTGTGCACTGAATCCATCCATCCACCATTCCCATGATGGCAAACTTCAAACCCCGTCCATCATTCTCATGATGGCAAACTTCAAGCCCCCAGTATTGCTCCGATAGTTGTAAATTTAAATAGATAGTAGTCCATATGATATAGTAATAGCCATATACTTTCCATGAATTAATATATAAAAAGTGCCCCATAAATTAAAAATTTAAAAATATTTACATTTCAGATGTCATCAACCTTCAGGAGAGTTGCTTGAAGACATCTGAAGCTTGCTTGAAGAATCTTGCTTCTTGTTCCGGAGCAATGGTGAAGGCCGGTCCTGCTCCTTTTGGGGTTCCATTGCTAATGAGGCAACAGTCACTAGAGGTTCCAATTATATAACCTCTGATGTGAGGTGTTAGAGGCCGCCCGTTCGCCTCACCACTCACCTCTCATCCTGCACCCGCTGCCAGGAACCGTCTGCAGCCAGCTTCCACGCTCCGTCCAGCGCCTCCCACACAGGCCGCATCCAGCTTGTCAACAAAGCCACGTGGAGCGGCGCGCGGCTCGGTGCGGGCGCGCGCACGCTCCACTCTGCAGTTTCCACCAGGCGCCCTCCCGTGCAGCAGCATCAACCTATTAAATTACCCCCAGGACAGCTCAGCCTATCAGAGGCCAGCTGTTCCTATATAATGCAGCCTGGCTTTCACTCCTTGCCGGTTATAGATTCTGTTGTCAGTTCCTGTGCCTGCCTGTTCTCTGCCCTTGTGCTCTTTGCTGTTTTTTGGATTACTGTTTGCCCCCTGTTGCCCAGCCTCGTTCCTTGCCTGCCACCCTCAGTGTTACCATTTTCCTGTTCTCCCACCTTACTGTTTTTGGCCTCCTGTTGTATTCCCTGCTTCTCCTGCGTGAGTGTATTCGTTGCCCTTACGGGTAGTTGGTTTGATTGTGTGAGCGAGTGCGTGATTGTCAGACCCTGTTTGTACTGTCAGTCCGGTTAGTCCTGTCCATTCCCGTTGTCCCTCTGTGTTGTTCAGTGTTACCTGTGGTTTGTCTCGGTCCAGTCTCTTCTGGTTCCTCTTTGGCTATTCCCCGCTTGTTTATCCGTTCCCCATCTGCTCCCGCTTCCACTTCCGAGTTTTCCTCTAAGGTGCGTAACCTGACGGGTACCTACCAGCTCCAGTCTATCCCCACCATCTGGGGCTCTGGCGAACACTCGGTCCGACATCAGGCTCTACTATCCGGTGAGTTACTCTGTTCTTCTCTCCCTCTCCGGTCACTCCGGTACCTCGTCAGGGTAAAACCGGGGTACCATAACATGAGGTTATATAAAGGGACCTTCAGTGACTGTAGCCTCATTAGCAACAGAACCCCATGTGTTGTAAGAGCTGCCAATTTGTATGACAAAACAGGGGACGGCACCTGTAGTTGCTTTTGAAATGGCGAACCCCCATCATGCAAATATATATATATATTTCCTCTGCCTCCTGCCATGTCAGCACACCACCGGGTATTCATTCATTCAAGAAGACACCGCGTGTATAAGAACCTCCCCCTCCAGTTATCCAGTGTCTTTTTTATTTCCTGTGTGGAGCTAGAGAGAAAAGATTAGGTACGGCTTACCTGGGTCCCAGACTCTCCATCCCGACGGCTGTCTCCCTGCCGATGCTTCGGCAGTTAGGCAGGGAGCTGAGGTGACGACTGGCCTCACGCGCATCTGAGCGCGCACCTCCCGATGCCCGCCCCTATTACACCGAGGGCTGGTAGGGGAGTAAGGCATTATGATACGGCGGCGTCCTCGTGGATGGGCGCCGCCATTTTCCTGTAGCCGCACACAGCAGCAGGCCAGGAAGTGACGGCAGCAGCGCAACAGTGTAAAAGAAACGCTGCTGCCGGAGACCCACGTGTGCCGGTACACAAACGGAGCAGAGGCAAGCCGAAGGACTGCAAGTGGGGAAACAAATTTCAATACAGCCTGCTGGAAAACCTAAAGCCTATCCAGAAGCGCACAGGGGTACAGCACCTAACATACTGCTTCTCATTCCAGCAATACAGTAAACTACTCAGGTAGGACAAGAGTTTGTTCTAATATACAAGGAACTGGTTGCATATATAAGGGCATTACTGTGTGACATGCTTTAAATTGGGTGCTCTAATATTTTAGTGTGCTGAAGCCCTATCATGTCTGTGAATGAAAAGGTGGATGAGAAACGGTCCCAACAAAGGAGGTCTGGGTAAGCCCTATTGTTAGTATATATCTTGTATCGTATTGTCTTGGCTTAGCAAGATTTGTTAGTTAGTCTTTATTTTAATAGGTCAGAGAC
>WWET01006248.1:9169-28501 GCA_011038615.1 Limnodynastes dumerilii
ATACATGGAAAAAAAAAAAAAAAGGTTTTTAAATACAGAAATGTCAGTCCTCTGAAAAGTATGATCATGCATATGTACTCAGTACTTGGTTTGGACCCCTTTTGCACAAATTACTGCCTCGATGCGGTGTGGCATGGATGCTATCAGCCTGTGGCACTGCTGATGTGTTATGGAAATTTCACACTGGACTTCAAGCATCTTGGATTGTGCCTCTCCATTCTTCCACCAGACTCTGGGACCTTGGTTTCCTTTCTTTAGCCCAGGTATGATGCTTCTGACGTTGTTTGTTGTTCAGGAGTGGATTGATAAGAGGAATATGACATTTGAAGCCCATGTCCAAGATCCGTCTGGGTGTGGTGGCTCTTGATGCACTAACTCCAGCTTCAGTCCACTCTTTGTGCAGCTCCCCCATACTTTTGAATGGCCTTTTCCTGACAATCCTCTCCAGGCTGCGTTCATCCCTGCTGCTTGTGCACCTTTTTCTTCCACACTTTGCCCTTTCTCTTAACTTCCTATTAATGTGCTTTGATACAGCACTTCGAGAACATCCAACTTCTTTTGCAATTTCCTTTTGAGGCTTTCCCTCCTTGTGGAAGGTGTCAATTATGGTTTTCTGTACAACTGCCATGTCAGCAGTCTTCCCCATGATTGTGAATTCTACTGATCCAGACTGAGAGACCATTTAAAGGCTCAGGAACTTTGCAGGTGTTTTGGAATAATTTGCTGATTAGAGTGTGACACTTTGAGCCTACAATATTGAACCTTTACACATTATTCTAATTTTGTGAGATTTTGATTTTGGGGTTTTAATAAGCTTTAAGCCATAATCATAAAAATTAATACAAATAAAGGCTTGAAATATCTCACTTTACATGTAATGAGTCTATATAATATATTAGTTTCACCTTTTAAATTGAATTACTGAAATAAATCAACTTTTGAACAATATTCTAATTTTTCGATTCTCACCTGTACATTTATATATGTGGAATATCCACAGTATATCAGAAGTCTAGGCTTGATTAACAGTTTCATCTACTGTAGGCTAATTCACAGCACCCCATCCCGGTTGCTGGTTGTCAACCTAAACCCTCCTTGTCCCAAACTTACCCGCTATTGGGAACAGATACCTTGTCGAAATAGGGCCATTTGACATAGTGTCCATTCTAAATAGGTATTTTTGTAATTCCGCAGTTAAGCTGTCGACTGTATCAGTGTCGAAAATCAGCTGTTCAGATGTGCCTCCAGCTTTCAAAGATTAACCCATTGTATGTCTCCAGCCTTTCAATATTTCCCTCGTGTGTCTCCAGCTTTCCATTCTCCCCTTTGTGTTTCTCCAGCCTTCCAACCCCACTTACCTCTTTTAGCAAACTCTGATGATTTACTTACGTTTGTCGTTTTCCCTCTGCTTCTCTCCTTCATGGTGCTTTCTATTTGGAATGACAGCGATGTAACCTTTGCAGCATGCTTCAAATTAAAGAAAATGAACACATTTTTACACCAGCAATCAAATGCAACAAATTTGTATACTGTAGCCCCCATAAAAAAGAATAAGTCTTACATTTTTTCATAGGAAGCAAATCTTGAGAAATTATGCACAGAATAGGAAGGACTGGTTCTGTGAACTATAAATAATATATAATTACAGATCATGTTATACTTAGTACAAAATGCTGAAACTGAAATGTAAGTTTTAAAGATCACATGAAATTAAAATATCAAGGCTGCAAACTATGTTATTCATATATGCAGTTACCACCACTTTATTATATAGGCAAGCACGCGGATAATAGGCCGTAGTAGTGGCACAATTAAGTCACATGTTGTGAGGGATATACAGTCAAGATGAATCTATGGATTGGCTCATTGCAAAGGATAACATATTCAGTGTATAACTGGAAAGTACCGTTGGATTGATGCCAAACTGCTACAGGATATTGTAAAAAGCACAGTATTGCCATCTCATGACATATATAACCTTTATAACATGTTCCAGATTGGAGAAAATGGAAATGTTAATGATCGGTATATAAAACCAGATGCTTTTTTAGCATCTGATTTTAAAATATGCCTAAGGTAGGATTCTTGTAATTTATATTTTGTTCTAAAGAACAGATAATATGCTTTTAATGACAAAAAATGTACGGTGCTTTCAGAAACCCACCACTTGCGTGATCTATATACCCAGAGGCAGACTCAACCTGGGACTGTCTGCATCAATATCTGATAACCCCAGCTCTCACAAGAGATGGGATTTCTGGAGCATCATTATATATTAACCCAGACATATACTCTATGCTAAGTATTGATCATATTTCTTCTATGATAAATGGGAAAAAATATACACCAACCCACATACATATAAATATGTATGTGTGTGTAAGTGTAAGCTGGGGGGTTCAAGCGCTAGGGTATTTACCTCTAGAGTGTAAACCTTCTAAATATAGTACCAGTGGGGAAATGATGGTAAAATGGTAAAACAGTGAAAAATAAAGTTCTTGGAACCAAGGTGTATGAAGCAACAACTGTAATTTCAACGCAAAGATCAGAGTCCTTCCTGAGGGGGTGATGCTCAATTCCAAGACACATAGGACATAAGGGATAAGGAAAAAACTTTAATCAATACATGTACTTAAACAAATATTAAAATAACAACAGAACAGGACGGCATAACAAGGGAGATCGTAACCGGGAGTGGAGTGTCACCGCCAGATGTAAAAGCCCGGGTGCGGTGTCCTCAGCAACCTCAGCGTGGAGTCCCTGGGAGATGACGTCCTGTGTAGTGTGCCGGCTGACTCACGCGTTTCAAGTTCTGCCTGAGCTTTCTCAAAGTCAATGCCGGTGTTGGAAAGTTCCGCTTTTTATGCTGTTCGATGCTGACAGTTTAGTCTTTAAGAATTCATTAAAAACTATATTTTCTCCCACTGGCACCAATAATTTATAACTTCTGGATGATATTTTAGCCTTATACAGTTTAATTCATATAAAAAATCGCATATGTCAAGTCTGTGTCATTTAAAGGGGCCATTAGCTCTATTCACAGGGGTACTAAATGGGTACAGAAACATATCATTTTTACATGGTATGATAAAAAATTTGTTCGTTTGGTATTATACATATAATGATATTGTTAATACGTGATACCACAAAAACTTTTTAAAATGACATTCATATGAGAATGTTAGCATTGGGTAAAATACATTAATAGGTACACAAATTTAAGTATATGATCCTACAGATCTCAGCAGTGTATAGAACCTAATCTGATTTTTAAGAAAACTAATATACATAGGATAAATTAATTAATCCTAATAATATTTATATATATAATAGGCACAATTGGTTTAAACTGTCAGCATCGAACAGCATAAAAAGCGGAACTTTCCAACACCGGCATCGACTTTGAGAAAGAGCTCAGGCAGAGCTTGAAACGCGTGAGTCAGCCGGCACACTACACAGGACGTCATCTCCCAGGGACTCCACGCTGAGGTTGCTGAGGACACCGCACCCGGGCTTTTACATCTGGCGGTGACACTCCACTCCCGGTTACGATCTCCATCTCCCTTGGTATGCCGTCCTGTCCTGTTGTTATTTTAATATTTGTTTAAGTACATGTATTGATTAAAGTTTTTTCCTTATCCCTTATGTCCTATGTGTCTTGGAATTGAGCATCACCCCCTAAGGAAGGACACTGATCTTTGCGTTGAAATTACAGTTGTTGCTTCATACACCTTGGTTCCAAGAACTTTATTTTTCACTGTTTTGCCATTTTACCATCATTTCCCCACTGGTACTATATTTAGAAGGTTTACACTCTAGAGGTAAATACCCTAGCGCTTGAACCCCGCAGCTTACACTTACACACACATACATATTTATATGTATGTGGGTTGGTGTATATTTTTTCCCTTTTACTATTCCTAGGAGACTTGAGACATTTCCAGGGGGTGTTCCAGCTGCTTTTATTGGGATTTTTATGCACTTTTAAATTGAATTGCCACTTTTTAGCTTCTATGATAAATATCATTCTGATTAGCAACTACATTTGTTGGTGTCTAATTAATCTATTTGTATCCAAATTCTGGTTCAACCTGGATGTCAGGGTTCATGTATAAATCACAAAGTGAAAGTGGCTGCATAGCAATGGATTTTTTTTGAATATGGATCAATAAAAAAATAGGTATGCTGGTAACTAAAATCCATGGATAAACAGGGATAGATTATAAGCACCAAGCCCATGGGGAATTAAGATAATTGAAGGCACCGGAGTCTTAGGGAAAGCTGAAATGAATGAAATTAGTGTCCTGGGAAGGTGCAGGAAAATGAGGGTTGCTGATGTGCCTGGAGGGTGAAGATAGGTAATGGAGATATGGGGCCAGATTTACTAAACTGTGGTTTTGGAAAATTGGAGATGTTGCCCATAGTAACCAATCAGATTTTAGCTGACATTTTCTATTATGTAATAGGAAAGTGAGAGCTAGAATCTGATTGGTTGCTATAGGCAACATCTCCACTTTTCCAAACTCACAGCTTAGTAAATCTGGCTCAAGGACACAGACTAGCAGCATAGGACTTGGAACCAGTGGGCAATAGGAAACACTAAGGGTAGCAGGAGCAGGTAGTGTTGGGAGATACCAGGGGTAGCCACAGTTAACAGCAACAAGGAATACTGGAAATGACAGGAGCCAGTAATACTGGTGACACCAAGGGTATCCGGGTACAGTAGCAACAGTTGACTTTGGATATTGCAGGAACCTGTAGTGCTAGAGATGCCAGAGGTAGCCGTTGTCAGTAGTAGTAGGAGACTCGGTGGTAACTGGAACTGTGGCACACTGAGGAACAGAAGGGGGCAGGAACCAAAGGCAACCAGACAGACAATGAACTGGAGACACAGGGAGTGAGATAATGGCAGAACAGGGTCAGTGCAGGCACAGAGGATGAAGGGCTGGAACACAGAAGACAATATCAGAAGCCAGATGGAGCAGGTTGACCAGGCAGACGACAACAATGAATCAGACCAGACTGGAAGGAGAGTCTGGTTTATATGCAGGTAAAGCAGGTGACGGAGATCAGACTAATGAGCAACAATCACCTAAGCAAATACTGGACAGACAGCAGCCCCTCTGCTAAAATACACAACTGCAATGAACTGGTAGCGGGAGCACGGCAGACCTCTGGTGGTGGAGGGAGGCCATGACAGGGGCTAAGCGTAACACTGGAACACATGTGACGTACCCCATGCTTAGTCAACATATTTGTGACTGATCTCAATAAAACCTTAAACCATAAAAATAAAAGATTTTGAGAATAGGTTACAAACACCAAAATCCTGTTTTTGATGTATGTTTTAAAAACATTAAATCTTAACAGAATTTATGCAGTTACTCTGAGTGCTTCTAAAATAATATGTCATCTATACCCCTAATGGACGCTAGATATGCAGATATTGAGGCAAATTTTGAGCTGTTAAAGTATTCCCATAAAATCGATACATCGAAAAAAAAAAAAAATCTTCTAAAAACATACACAAAGCCCTCATCCAATCCTTTTATCCTTACAACCCTCGTCTCACTTTATATACTCTTCCGTCAACTTCGTTCTGCTATCATCGCCTTTATTACCAACTAACTGAATCTCATCTTTCCCGCATATAAGACTTCACCCATACTCCTCCAAACCACCGTGCCTCTATCCCTCCTTTTCCCAAACCCATTTCTTCATAAACGCTTACAATCTCTCCACCTAAGTAATGCTTACTGGTTCCCCACTACTTAAGCTGGGTACACTTTAAGGTAGTTTTAACTCATCATGTTAAACACTAGTAAAGATTTTAAGCTCAGACCTGCTCAACGAAGCCCTGTTCACACTGCTCTCTATTTTACTGTGGAGCCTTTATAAACTCTTTCCATAAACCTTTGCTGCAATAATATGCTTGCCCACAAAATCGGCCTTATGCAGAAACATGAATGGGAATCGCTGCCCTGAAGATCACGTACTTGAAGTTTTCTCCAGACATCACTGAAACTGATCATACGGCACGATATAATGTGGTTTCTGATGATTCTTTAGCATCATGGGACAGTACATGCTGATAAGATGTTGGAGTTATCTGACAATTATTGTGCGATATACAAAATAATCGCCAGATAATCCTCTAGTGTGTATACAGCTTTACTCAAACACCCTGTTTTTTACATTACCACATTTTTTTTTAGTTCCAATTCCACATTAATAAAATAAATACAATCAGAACACAATTCTTTTTATATACATTTATATTTGCTGACCGTTCTGAGATGCAAATGAGTTGTGGTGTTTTTTTATGGTTTTGGTGTCAGCTGGTCACATGACCTTCAAGGTGACTATGGTGTTGTTTTATGATTTGTCTTAGAAAAATGTCAATTTTAAAAGGGGCATCTAATTGACTGATAGATCTGTATAGGGCCACTCTGCTGTGTGACATGTCTGATGTTGTAAGAATTTGGTGTAGTCTCTGAAGCTTTTCCCACATTCAGTGCATGTGAAAACTGCTGAAGAATGAGTCCTCATATGTCTGACCAAAGAGGATTTGAGACCAAACCTCTTCCCGCACTCTGTGCACATGAAAAGCTTCTCTCCGGTGTGTACTCGCTGGTGTACAATAAGGGATGACTTACGAGTGAAGCTTTTCCCACACTCAGTACATAGAAAACGTTTTTCTGCACTTTGTGTTCTCTTGTGAATTTGCTGCGTCTCATCCCAAAGATTTATTCCAGATGTGCTGTTAGTCATCCCATTTAGAAGTGGTGGCTGTGAATTGATTTCACACTCATCTCTTCTCTCCACCTTCTTAGAACCTTCTTCAATTAAAGATTTTGACAAATCAAATTCAACACCCCAATCAAGTGAATAAGGGCATGCGGTCATTTCAGGATTCTTTTGGCTTCCAAGGTCCTCACCAACTGCAAAATAATAAAATGACAATACTCTCCATGTTGGAAATAGGTTTGGCAGTCAACATAATGGTGTCTTCAACAAAATGCTTTGTCACATTTCTTTGACTTTCATATATAATCTCATAGCCAAATTAATATCTGAATGGAAAATTGTATTATGAGAGTGTGCGAATATATGCATTGATTGAAGCTTGAATCTAAAACGTATTTCAGAATTATTGTAATAAATGTATAAGAACGTCATCTACAGAAATAATATAATACATTATCACAAGAAAACAACAGCACAATGAAAGTTGTGTGATGGCCACAAAAATTAGATGCAGGGAGACCTGTCATAAATTCTAATCATATATTAACCATTGGTTTATTCAACTTCTAAAGAATTGATCACAGATAATATAACATATTGTAGAGCATATACACTCAAATTTCACAACACTTTCATATTACATCCACTAATAAACGGCAGACCATACATAGTCCTCAGCCTCTATGCTCACTTCTCCAACACAACTACCACACTTTTGTAGGCTCCACACTGAGGTTCCTCCTCTCTATGCCATCTTTCGATCATAATTCATAAAACCGTCAACATTATAAACATTGGTTATCACATACAGATACAAACAGTTCTTTTTTGAAATGTTTAGCAATTATATGCAGTAAGTGACATAGGAGATCTTCTCCCCCTCCTAGGGAAGCCTAACCCTTTGCCCTTAAGGTGGCCAAAGGTTTCCATAGAGAAAGGCACCACACACAACAGAGGCTGGGAGCGATAATTTCTGAATAAGACCATGCAGCTGCAGTCTCGCTCTGATTGGTTGAGACTCCTGTCAATCTTGACAAGAGTCCCATGCAGTCAGCCTAGTGTGTGGCCACTTTTACTCCCTCTGTAAAAAAAGTTAATAAAACTAAAACAGGAGTCATCTGAATATGTTTTATTTCATGTCATCACAGAATGGTTATATTTGTTTGTCCTTGATTGACTATAGTGCTCTATTACTGTTTCTCTATATTTTTTGTCAATGGATATACATTGAGAAATTGTGATGCCATGATATGTGCTGACTGTATTATTTGTGATTCTAATAAAAATTATTTACAAATACGAAACAGTAAAAAGGGTGATAACCTGTTAGCAAAGAGCTTACAGTAGCTTTGGAGGCCATTAGGTCTCCCACAGCTAAGAAAGTTTTATAAGGTGCTTGCAAACATACCTCCACCTCCAGAAGGATTGACCCAGATCAGGTAGCAAAAGGACCACCCATCTTTTACTGTATATCACATAAATGCACATCGAATCCTATCAATAACGCTAGCGTCAGAAGCAGAAAAGGCCTTTTAACAAACGTTGTCTTCTGCCCTGTGCTTGAGTTAGTAATAACTCACCTGTGCAGATGTTTTCAGGGATTTCCTGCTTTATACAACTAGATATCTGTATTTTATCCATTGTGTCAACATACTGTGGATCTATATAGCCATCCATTGGCCGAGATGCAATAGGCAGGTGAAAATCATTGTCATGAGGCCTTTGGTCTTTGTCTAGCAGACATGTTGATTCCTGCTCTTTAACAAAAGGCATTGTTGTCTCTACCTTGTCAGTGTTCAGAGAATGCACTTCTATGGGTCCTATCTGCGGTTGATCTAATGACAAAAAATGGTGTTATGGGTTTGTTCATTCAAGACTACCAATATATGTAAAAAAAATTATAATTCCAAAAATAGATATCTCTTAAATGTATTAAGAAATTAAAATCTTTGCCTAATATGCATTTTATTTTATATTTATTCATTTAATGGAAAAATATAATAAAAGAACAAATATAAAAAAAACAGAACACACATCACAATGTAAAATCGTGACATTTTCATCAACTTATCCAAAAATTAATAAACAATGAATTACATAGTAACACAACAATTATAATAAACTGAGAAGAAAAAGCCAAAACAGGCTGATAATTTGCTATCAAGGTTTAAGGTCTGTGATTGGTTTCATTGGGGCATCTGTGAAAAAAACATGTGATAAAACAAGTCATATTTGTCCTGAGAAGAGAAGACACGAGAAGGTTTTCCACGTGCATAAAGAAATCTATATTTTGATTTCAGCCTTTTAAACCTCTGTTAAAAAGTTTATCTTTTTAGGTCAATAAATAACATGTTAAATTATGGTAAGAAAACACACTAATCTCTGCGCTGCCTAAGTCAGCTAGAAAACCTGGGTCAAGGGGATACCAAAAACCCCTTTCACCACTGTTTAACATGTCAAATAGAGGAAAGGACAATATAAAACAATAAAGACCCCCAAGAGAGGATCAATACAGGTACCTAGGTATATTTCTTGCGCCCCCCGTGATCTCAACTAGTCCACAGTGATATAGTTCAAAAAAATGTGTCCACATATGAATTGTCCACCTTTTAGATATTTCAAATTCTCCTCTTATCCTCCAGAGTCCTTCTCCTCTCTTTCCTTTTCACCCGAACTTCACCCCTCAGGACAAAACACAAACAACAAGACTCTCCTGTGCAGCCTGACCAATATGGGTTAAAAAACGAATTCCTGGGAGCTAGGATAAGCTACATGCTTGAAACCAAGGTGGAAAAGTGTGAGTAGGATTTAATTATCCCTACATTCAACCCATATTGGTCAGGCTGCACAGGAGAGTCTTGTTGTTTGTGTTTTGTCCTGAGGGGTGAAGTTCGGGTGAAAAGGAAAGAGAGGAGAAGGACTCTGGAGGATAAGAGGAGAATTTGAAATATCTAAAAGGTGGACAATTCATATGTGGACACATTTTTTGACCCATATTACTGTGGACTAGTTGAGATCACGGGGGTGCAGAAAACATACCTGGGTGTGTGTATTGATCCTCTTTGGGGGTCTACATACCTGGGTACCTGTATTGAACATGTTAAATTATATTTAATCAGTTTGCTCAGTTTAAGATGTATTATGGAATTATACATAGCACTCGTAATAATTTAATGTTGGTTATACTAGTATATTCAATGCCATTTATTGCCTTTAAGATTTTACTTAGAGATGTTAGAGTTGTTTGTTCCCAATGTAATAGTTAGACCAGGTAAAGTGAACAGTTTGTTTATATTTGTTAACCTACTAGGTTGTTTTCTACAACTGATCCGAGGTATGATTTACTAGAAGAAAAAAATGGCATAAAATCACTTACCTTTATGATTTTCTAAGTGTAACAATAGGTCACTATATCGACTAAAATATATGTTACACTGAGAGCAGAGATTGAGCGTTTCTGCAGTGTGGGTCTTCAGGTGTCTGACCAAAGACGACTTAAAAGAAAATCTCTTCCCACACTCTGTGCACATAAAGAGCCTCTCCCCCGTGTGGACCCTCTGGTGTACAATAAGGGATGACTTCCGGGTGAAGTTTTTCCCACACTGGACACAATGGTAAGGCTTTTTGCTGCTGGAAAATCTTTGGTTGGGAACCGAATTGATATTTATTGTGCGATCACCTTTTTCCACTCCTTTAGACTTAAAATCCTCTGGCACATCATTGTTGATTGTGCCCTCTGTGTTGTCACTTCGAAGTAGTTTAATGTTGTCTATCATTGAAAAAGATTTGGAATTATTCTCATTTAACCAATCTTGAAAAACAGAATTTTCCCGGACCTCTGGATTCTGCACAAAATTGGTTTCATCACTTGCTGAAAAAACAAGTAATAAAAATACTGTGATTATTATAAAGAGATATATAATATATTACCAGAGTTCTTAATTAAACATTCAGATTAATGCTTACATAGAGCTCACATGTGTAGACATAACTAAACAGCCTTAATATAATTAGATATTTCAGTTGTGTTTAATCTTCCTTAAATGTGACAGATATAAAACTATACACACATTTGCCGAACATAAAACTGGAGCACATGGGGCCAGATCCAGACCTACGGGAGACTTATGGGCGCCTGAGGTCAATACGGCTGTCCTACGTGTCCAGATTCCTACCTTAACTTTTACAATCACGTATGCAGCCTTATGGCCACATACCTGATTGCAACGGGGCTTCCCCCTGCCCCGTCCCCTCATTAGCATGTATATCTCCGCCTTCACTGCGGAGATACGGCATGCGTAAAGGGGGGAAGCCCCTTTTTCATAAGAGCCGTTGCACATTCTTTATGCTTATGCGCCCAACCTTCAAACAAGGGGTACTACGTACGAGCAGTACATAATTCCCCTCTCGGATGGAGCCGAGGATCGGGGACATGGTCAGTAAATTTAAGAAAAATGATCAAGGGTTAATAGGGATTTTTTATTTTATGGAAGTCTCTGACGTCCAGAGTTTATTTGTTTTTGTACATTAATTACAAAAAAATTTAAAATCCCATAAATAGCATAAATTACCTTATTTAAAGAAAAGAAAATATTAGGGTAACCGAATACTGGTTCTATGTTCCTGTTTGCCTGCATCAGTTCCTCACGCCCCACAAGTGCAAAGGTCACTGCCTTCACAAGATTATTATACTCATATTGGTCCGGATCCAGACCTATGCAAGAGATGTTTTTCGATCCCTAGTATCAGCAAACACACAGATTTTGCAACAGTTCATGCCCATGTGCCGCATTCCCAGTACAGATCTGGATCCAGACTTCTGTACTGGAAACATTTCTGAAAGAAGGTGGGATATGGATAACTGGTGAAAGGGAGGAAGTATGCATATAGTAGAGTGAGGGCATTCTATGCGCCCACCATACTAACCAGACTTCTGTACCATTGTCATTTTCACATGAGGACGACACAAGTCTTACGGTGGAGGTCTGCTGTTGGAATTCTTTGCACATGAAGGAAGCAGCCTCCCTTCACCCATAAGTAATTCTGTCTGAAGTGGGAACCCTGCACTGGATTTCTGATGTTATTACACTCAGAGGGGTACATCCAGACCCCTGCACGCTTTACGCACAGGGGTCCGTAGTTGCGCAGCCGTAGATGGGAGTGCACACCCCCAGTACTCTCTGTTCTTGGTAGAAAATCTGGACACTTACAGACCCTTCATTTAAATGGCTATCCCCACCTATATGACGGGGATAGAGCCATCATAAGTGAAGGGTCTGCCCCTTCCCCGTAAGTACTGACGTACGTAACTTGGTTACATGTTAGTGCTTGCGCTAAGGGAACATATACCGCGCGCATGTGCAGATACTCCCTGACAGGGGACTTACACAAGTGACTTGCACACTGACGCTCACTCTGAGAGCTGTATTAGGAGTTCTCCATGACACAGAAACAACAACTCTTTGTGCTAACCACTGGGTGTGCCATATTTTCTTCTTCTTTATACACTCTTTAGTACACATGCGTTAGATAAAGCAGTATGTGAAATTTGCCTTTAGGTATAGCTTTATATATTAGACTGCCATTTCTAATCTCTGGTGTATCGATTATGAATTCAGTTTCACATAATCATTTACTGCATGGTTGTGCCTGGTATAGTTATTATATTCACCTTGATTATCTTCCTTGGAGTCTGTTTGACACAGTTTCTCCACCTCATGGGTCCTCTGATGCACTACAAGTTGTGATGTCCAAGAGAATTTCTTCTTGCAGTGAGGACATTTATAAGGCTTTTCCCTCTTGTGGACTTTCTGGTGCTGCATAAGGCTGGAGTAACGGCTAAAATACTTGCCACAATCAGAGCAGATATTGAGAGCTTTTGGAGAATGCGTCCTCATATGTCTGACAAGAGAGGACTTGAGGCCAAACCTTTTTCCACACTCAGTACACACAAAAAGTTTCTCCCCTGTGTGAATCCTCTGATGTACAATAAGAGATGACTTCCGCGTGAAGCTCTTCCCACAGTCAATACAAAGAAATCTTTTTTCTTCACTGCTGATTCTCCTGCCAGCATTATCCCTAAGAGTCACTGGAATACAACTATTTTCCTCCCCATCAGGGTTATTTTTCTCTAACGCATGACACTGTTCAATCTTCTGCACCTCCATATATCTGTTACCTGTGTAAACAGTTGTAGAAAAGAAAGAGCAGGTTCTAACATTATCTGCTTGAAACAGACTATTAAGTGAATCCTTATCATCTGATAGCAAAAATATCATTTACACACAGAACACAAATCTACAGCAAATGTGTCAATTTATCATTTATTTCTTTTTAAGTCAAGCTAAGAATAGATATAAGCATAAAAATATAAGTTTTGGGGGTGGAGACACGTAATAAATACACACTAAGCTCATACAACCACACCTGATCCAGATCATGTCAAATTCCTAGGGGCGGAGACTTCTCGGCCTATTTCAGAGCACTGTGTTAGCATTTCATATTTCAAACACATTATAATGCTTGAGCAATGTGTAGGTATAAAATAATTACTGTAGTTACTAATTAACCATTACATCTTTTTTTTGTCAAAATTCATTCTTGTACGTAGTTTTAATGCACAGGCACTGCGACAGATGTGCTCACACTGTTAACCACTGTTTCCTGTGTATATTACAATACACTAGCCTGCACTTACACAATGTATACGCTCTGTGCCTGTACACTACACACAGTCACATTTTGTTCGCTCGTCCTTGATCCGTGCAGATGTACAAGTCTTGCACTGCATCCTGCTTTCAGTGCACCTCTGGATCAGGCCCTGAAGTTCCTTATAACAAACCAGTTGTCTTGTTGGGAAGAATAACCCACTCACCTTCATTGTGCCAAAAAACACCTACAGCAGAAATATTTTTTGGAGATGCTAAAAATTTGGTTATCGGTCAGCCAATACCTAGCATCTAAATAGATATCTAAACATTCAGAGGATATACATGTCATTTGGACTTTTTTTTGCTTAATTTCCCAATTATTTACAATGTTTTAACTGAATATTCATATTTTTACCCATACCTTGTTCTCGATTTTATTTCACTTATAATAAATGGGCTACTCTGTTGCTGGAATATGGAGACATCAAACATACCAGTTCCACCTGTGACCATAATACGTTTGTGTGATAAGGATTACACACCACATGAACCTAAATATACTTCTGTTATCGTTTATGGAAGAAGCTGCTCACCTGTGTGTATTCTCTGGTGTTTTATAAATGCACTTTGTTTTCTGAAGCGCTTGCCACATTCCTGACATATATGGAATTCTCCTGCATATTGGTCTCTAACATAGGTGTTCTGTTCACCTGGATAACCACAGTCTTCTATCGGTTCCGATTTTGGACACAGTTTCTCTAATTTGTGGGTTTTCACATGGACTACAAGTTGTGATGACCGAGAGAAGGTCTTCTGGCATTGAGGACATTTATATGGTTTCTTATGTACTTTCAGGTGCTGGAAGAGGCTGGAGTAGCGACTAAAGCACTTGCCACAATCAGGGCAAATATTGAGGACATTTGGAGAATGTGTTCTCATGTGTCTAACAAGAGAGGACTTGAGGCCAAAACTTTTACCACATTCTACACACATGAAAAGTTTTTCACCAGTGTGTATTCGTTGGTGTACAATCAAAGATGACTTCCGAGTGAAGCTTTTCCCACAGTCAATGCACAGAAAGCATTTATCCACACTGTGGGTTTTCCTTTCTGTGTGACCAGATTCATTTTTAATTTGGTGCAAATTATATTTGTTTTTATGTAAAGATACATGGCATTCTGTTTTCCCATCAGTTGATATATCACGTGGGAGTTCATCATCCTTATCAATTGGAAAAGCGGTTTGTACTAAAAGAAAAATTCATTTGTTACAATTTCTGACAAACCAATAGAAAATATATGCTTATGTCAGAAGTTTTACAAAGACTATGCATATATTATACTTAAAACTCAATATGTGCCATGCCAGGATGCTGCAAATCCAATATACAGCAGCATATTACAAAGATAAGCTAAACACTCATAACAGAAATTATTATAAATATTTATAATACTTTATCAGACAAACCCTAAATAGTAAGTGGTTTAAATATATTCTGCATAGTATCTGGATCTGACAATATACAATAAATCCCATACCTGACAACTTTCTGGTAACCACATATTTTAAACAAACCCCAATTTAAAATAAATAAATCCAATTCTGTTTCTATGAATGAACACTTTACATATCAGACAATAAATAATATTCTCTCACCTCTGTGAAGTCTCTGGAGTCTTGTCATAGAGCTAGGATCTCTGAAACTTTTCCCACGCTGGAGACACACACTGACCTGCTGTGATCTGCTCAGGAAGTTACCAAAGCTTTTCTCACACTCTGATAGCTCAGGCAACTCAATTCTTTTATGGATTCTCTGATGTACCATGAGTTGTGATGCCTTAATAAAGCTCTTATTGCAGTGGGTACATTTATGGGGTAGTTCATTCCTATGGAGTTTCTGGTGCTGAAAAAGGCTGGAATAGTGAGTGAAACATTTGCCACAATCAGGACATATATTAAGAGTTTTTGGGGAGTGGGTTCTCATATGTCTGACCATAGAGGACTTAAGGCCAAACCTCTTCCCACACTCTGCACACATAAAAAGTTTTTCTCCTGTGTGTACTCTATGATGAACAATAAGAGATGATTTCCGGGTGAAGCTTTTCCCACAATCATTACAATGAAATCTTTTTTGTCCAGTGTGGTATGTTTTGCCATTGTCATAAGTTCGGTTCCAAAGGTCTACTGCATATTCACAATTATCAGTTACCTTAGCGACAGATTTCCTTTTCTTTTGAACAATATCATCATCATCTTTATCCATATCCTGTTTTCTGTGAGAGTTCACAAGTCTACCCATAGAAGAGCAAAAGTCACTAACTTTTTCCATCATCTATATTTTTTTCTGTCAAAAAATAATAACAAAATGAAATTAGTATATTAAAATGAAATTAAAATCGCAACAAGCACTACACTGTTTAATTTAATACAACATTTTTTTTTATTCTAAACAAATAAAAAAACAAAAAAAAACCATGGAAAACAATATAAGACATGTAAAGCAAAAAGATGATGACATCCATAATTGTTACATTAATAAGCTAAAAGAGATTTGATAACAGTTGTTCTTTGAAGGATTTTTTGTGCAATAACTTGCCCTAGTATTGTGACTAGGGGTCGGATTTAGACTTTGGAATATACATATAACATGAACTTTCGCATGGAACGCAAGACCGGGCAGCTATGTTCCATGCAAAATACAGCTTGCTGCACATGGGACAGGCCCACACACCATGCAAATGTGATGCTCATGGTTGATTGGCTTGGCTAAGTCCTTACGTATGATCCAGTATTCAGGATGCACAGTGTTGCGAGCAGAACACTTAAGGTGGCCTTCGGCACTCTTAAATATCCTCTGCACATAAGAAAGCAGAGGCACTGCCCTGCTCTCCTATATGCGGTACTTAGGATGCCAAATTCCGTATGTTAGCCTCTGTTGCGGAGGCCAACTTAAGGAATCTGATCTTAAGTCTGAATCCAGTCCTAGGACCTGGAGGCTGATTCACAGTTTGGAAGTAAGGTGCAAGTGTACAGCTCAGCTAAACCATTTTTCAAAGTAAGGGGTTTTAATTAATTTAAAATATTTTGCATGCAGGGAAAATACTTTACTTTTACATATAGAACTCACATACTGCATAGTTTAATCTATAAAACAGAGTTGAGCTAAGAAACTTCACCTCAGTTCTAATTCTGGTTTCAGAATGTAAATTTGCCTCCTCTTGCAATTCAACATGGTATTGCTAAGGTCTACACTTACACCTAAAAAAAGATGTAAGTGCAACCCTGAATCAGCCCCCAGATCCAGAATTAAGAGCACTTTCCGCACATACAGTGTTTATAAAGTCCACGCGTACGAGGCTGGTGCACTTCCAGGACACTCCCCTCTCACGTACAGACTTTAGATGACTTACATGTCAATAACCCCAACTCCATGCGTATCTCTTGTCATACATAATACAGAAGTGCCTAACCCAGCCCATACTGTACAATTTTAATGCTTTAAATCCACAATGTGTATAATCGATCATATAGAGCATATAGAGTGTTTTCACTGCGACATATGGAAATGTGAACATACAGAAGACAACTACATGCATTCAGAGTTCTGAAGTGTTACATCTGACCCACACATGCGCAATGTGCTCGCACATGTTGACTTGCACACGCCACTTGTGTAAGTCGACAGTTGTTTTTAATTCTGCAGCTGGTCCCTATATCTTAAGTGTTTCTTTTTATTCTGCACAAATCAACTGAATAGTGAGTGCCATGCATTTATATACTTTACTACACTGCAAATACTTAGCAATCATATCTAAATGATTGCTTCATTGTGCTATAGGATTTGTTTCTTTTCAAGTTACACTTTACAAACAAGCTTCATTATAAAGGTATTCAGGAATTCAAGCGCTAAGAACACCAAAAGAAATGTTTATTTCTTGTAGCATGCAATTAATTAAATAAAAAACATGCTTAGGATGAATGCGTATAAGACAGACAGGGATGAAAACGTGTGTGTACACACACACATTTGTTTATAAAAGATGAAGATCCTATGCTATATTTACCGTGTGTAGAATGTTATTAACAACACAGAAATCTTCATACTTGTTATAAAATAGGATTCACAACAAACCTTTACTCGCCATAAAGCAAGCAAAACGCGACCCCATGATATTTCACTTCCGGGTGTTCCGGGATAGCACCTTCTGCTTGGACTTGTAGTTCACCTCTAGAGTTGTGTGCATAAACACGGTGCTGGATGTCTTCATGTGCTAAAATATGATGAACAGCACAGGCGGCAGCCACCGAGTCACAAGTGGAAACTATGTCATGACTATAAGAGGACGCCAGAGGGCAGTATATGCGGAAGCAGTGAACGGCTATGGTTTCCAAAGCAACGAGTGAGCTTCGGCGTGTTACGGGAGGAAACTTCCGGCATTATCTCTGCCCTCTATCCAATCACCTCGTTTGTCCCAATCCTTGGCGCCCGTGACAGGAAGTGGTCTATGTGTCACTTAGGTTGTCGCACTGTCTGTAACGAAATGTTAGCGATGACTGCTAGGATAGCTGGCCCCTGGGGCCTTGGTGCAGGCTGGACCTACGGGGTTGTTCTGCGGCAGGTCAGACTGCTTATTAGTACGCATATTTGTTTTATCCATAATATACTGTATTCTAGTTTATGTCCTCTCCCTTTAATAAATACAGGGAGTAATATAATAAAAATAATTTGTGTGTTCTCAGTAGTGCGCACACAGCTATTATTTATTTTTGTAGCTGTATTTTGTGGTTTTTCACAACACACTTTTCCCAAAAACCAGGTGTATACAAATGTATACCTGGAAGCAATGATAACATCATCCATGTCCCATGGTCAATTGCAAATACTCTATTGCAGTATTAATTTGTATCAACTTGCACTTGGCTAACCTATGGTTTAAACATTAAGGTTGCTGACGTACTCACTATGGAAGCTGGGCAAATATTACAGTAATTCCTCATCTTTGCGGCCCCCGCTATACCGCTGTACAGCTCCAGCACCCTCAGCGGAGCCATCACCCATCATTAAAGATGTGTATGATAGTAAATAGGACTGCAATTACATTGAGGTTGTGTATGCCTGTTTTTAACTGCAAGTTACTAAGATCCTTAATTTTTTCATATTGAGATTAAGGTGGTATGATTGCTACAACATTTGTGTATGAATTTTCGCCACTTTCCGTTTATTTATTTTGTTTGCATAGAAGTACTTCCATCTTCAAATTAAATGTGTGCATTTTGACATAATAATAAAAAAATGCTTTTCTTTCCACAGTAGATATGGCAGACATTTTAAAAACACGGGACTGGATCCAGACCTAATACCGTTCGTTAGCCTACTTACATACGCAAAGTGTATAAGTTGGGTGTATTGTCTGGAGGGTGCATGCGCCCTCCAGATGTTACAATCAATTTATGATAGTAACTTCTATTTTACGGAACTTAGTTCCCCCCAGCAGAGTGGTTCTTTCCCTCTGCCTACACAAATTGCTAAAGATGGGGATGGGGGGGGGAGAGATGGTAATATTACAGTAGGGGCTGTTTTTGTATATATGCACGGATCAGTGGTCATATGGAGCAACGATAGCCGATTTATGCTTGCAAGGTGCGTAAGTGGGCTGAATGGAGTTTTATTAACGTAACAACATGGCATTTAGGAACAAAGGGGCTGTGCTTCCCCTCTGCCTGCTAAGGTGGGCAGGGGTAAGCTTGTAAATTTGACAGTGTAGGCATCACCCCAATTTACGAGCATATCAGCAGTCGGACGGACGCAATTGTGAATTAAGGCTGCCTTATGGCAGTGTAATACCCCTTTCACATCACCATGAAATACCCAGGATTTTCGCCAAAAACCCGGGTCTCTGCAAAATCCCGGGTATTTCGTGGAGATGTGAAAGGG